>APFE030656199.1:0-50984 GCA_000404065.3 Pinus taeda | reverse complement strand
TCCCTGCATGACATAACATTTACATTATCAAGTATGTGATTAACTGACTTGGTTAAAGGAATCATGAAAATTATGCAAGGATTACATCAAGAAGTTTATGATCATATGCTACAACAATGGTTGTTATGTTGTGTGATTTACTATTCCATTCCTAAAGTTTACACTATGTAATGATGATGTTGTTATCTAACAATCAATTAAGGTTTATGGAATAGTAAATTCAGATTATTACATCGTGATAATTTTGTAAAAGAAATTCTAAACATATGTACTTTTCCACGAGGTTTACTGGGAGATGTTACATTTGCCTTCAATGAAATGCATTAGGAGTCTGGCATGGTAAAATAGTAAAACCTCATATCTCCCTTCACAAGTAAGAAAATTTTGCAATACTAGTAGTAAGTTTTTCCATTTATACTTTATTGCAGACATAAGGATTCCTTTCTTGAAGGATGAAAGATTCGTATCTGGATTGTGAAAAAAAGATTTCCATTGTTCATCCTCCAGTCTTTGATTTTTAAAGCAACTTTCACCGCTTCTTGGAAGTTTCGTGGCCTCTACAATGAAGGATTATGTTATGTTAGTCTTATATTCCCTATTTTTGTCTCCACTCCATCAAAAGCCCTTGAAAATGCTTTGGTGACCTCAATTTCATACCCATTAATTTTTTCAAAGAACTTGATCCATCCTACTTTTTGCAGGTTTTGTCGGACCTATGGATATGTGCTGAGAAAATTAAGTCCAGTTTGTTCATAATGGACAAGAACTCCCATCATTGTGGATAAGAAGCTTCACCTCAAAACTGTCTCTTTTGAAAGGGTTTCCGTGGAAAACTGAACTATAGAATGGGTGAAATTTGACAATGGTAGGGTTATAATGATATGGAGGTGGTGGTATTGAAATAAAAATCTCCCTCTTGAATTCATGATCTCCCAATATTTTTTTAGATTCAATCTTTAAGGATCGTCATAATTTATTGGATTTGAGTTATTCACATGTGATGAGAGGAGTTTTTGATATGATGGAATGACATATAGGAGTATGGAGTGATGGGATATGGGATACTGGATATGAATAGAGTCATAACAATAGGTCATTAATTAAAAAGGTGTATCAATAATGTGCTTAATAAATCCATTGACTAAAATAAATCTATGACTTACTTTAATGAAACCGATTCACCATTTCTATAGTTATCTCATAATGTAGACCTTAATTTTGTACCTTGATTTTTCTTCTTGCAGGTTCATGATGTATATTGGAGGAAAATGGTCGCAAAATATTGATCCATAAACTGTCGTGGATATTCCACTGGACAGTTCATCACAACAGATCTAATAATATTATATTAAAACTCTGAAAAATCCTACACTATATAGATTATTAAACTTTAAGATCTGTGGATCTAACTGTAATTAGTGCATGCATGTGAAAGGAAATTGTGCAAAAAAGTAGAGAATGAAAAAAATAAGCAGACACACTCACAAGACACAATATATGCTCTCTGGGAAACCCTTTCGGGAGAAAACCCAACTGGAAGGTGAGGCTGCATCACTCTCTTTCTCTGTCTTGAAATATGGATGTAGGTACAATGAAGTAATGCCTGTGGCCCATGGGCTGCTACAATGCACAAATCTTCTCTGTGTGCTCTACCTCCTATCTCTCCTAACTATATTTTCTCAACGATGGTACAAAATGCTCTCGAAAGAATGAAATGTCTCTTCCTCCTAGTGGCCTGGTTATAACATAGCCCAATAAGCCTAATAGTGATTAATTTTGGCTATATTAACTCTTAACTAGAGTTGTAAAATAGAATATTCTAGGTATTTTACATCACAAACACGTGGCTAGCCTCTTTTCCATAAATAATGGGGGCTGACGTGACATCCTCCTGAACTATAGGTGTGAAAACAGGAAGGTCAACTTCTGAGTGGTATAAATTTTGCATACAGACTCTAATTGATGCACTTCTTGCACCGTTTGAAAGGTCTCTCTGTGTCGAATAGCATGGAAATGTGTGATGCTAAAGCAACAAATTTTTAATCCCAAAAAATTTGTTTGATGCCTCAAAACGCTCTCGGAAGGTTTTAGACCCCATTTCGCCAAACTGGGTGTCGCCAGTAAAAACGGTCCTATGAGCTGATTCCTCCACTTTTTCCACTCCAAATGCATTGAGATATATGAAAAACAATATATTGATCCAATTCAGATCACACCTCCCCATTTTGGGAGGCTTTTGTTCCCCTAAAGCTTTCACTAAACGAGGTGAGGAGAATTTTCCTTCACCTTCTCTCTGGTGTACCATTTAGCTTTGCCTGGAAGTTGTCCCTTCAACCCAATATTCCAAAGGTCATGCTGCCCTTGTCTTGTAGTTCTAGACCTCTTATGCAAAATTGTATCTTCTGTCAACTCTGCTTGAGCGCCTGCTGAAAATCCTCCCTAGAAGGTAGGACCTGTTCCTTTTCCTGATCTAGCATGGAAGGCTCACAGAGTTTCAAATTCTCTACATTTACAATTGAGTAAATATGCATATATGGTGGTAAAATGAGTCAATAGGCATTATCACCCACCTTTTCCAATATCTCAAAGGGACCATACCTTAGAGCCTTTATTTTCTTACCAGGCCCTTGCAGCCTCTCCTTGTTCAACTATAGGCATATTCTGTCTGCCACCTTGAATGATTTCTCTGTTCTGTGCTGATCATGCCTAACCTTATACTTCTCCTGCAACTTCTGCAGTGTTTCCTGTACCTGTAGATGGATCTGCCTGATATTCTCTATAAAAATTTTAACCCTCAAAGCATCTCCTATAAGATCTTCCCTCACTCCTCCTTTCTGCCCATATGCAATATCCAAAGGTGAAAGTGGTAAATATCCGAAACAAGTCTCAAATGGGGACTTTCCTGTAGAAGTGTGAACTGTCTATTATAAGAATGTTGCATATATATCAAATTTTCATCCCAGGTCTTCATATGCTTCTGGTTGTATCCCCTTAGAAGCCGTACCAAAGTCATGTTGACTACTTATGTCTGCCCATCTGTCTGTGGATGGAATGTTGTAGATCTCTTCAACTTTGTGCATCTAGACCTGTCCAAAGGACAACTTTGTTGCTTCTTGTCCACTAATGGTCTTTTTACAGGGCATCAAAACACACATCTTGCTGAACCTTTCAACTACTAGGAACAAGTAGACATGTCCCTTCTTGGTTGTCGGTATGTCCCTTCTTGGTTGTCGGTAAATCTCCCACAAAGTCCATGGAAATGTTTTCCCAAGGACGAGTAGGTACAGGTAAGGGACAATACAAACCTTGTTTCCTATTTCTACGCTTGTTGGTACAACAAAGCATGCCTCCTCTTATGAACCTAGCTACTTGTTCTTGCATCTTGGGTTAATACACATACCTCTGCAAGTTAGCCATGGTCTTCCCTACACTAAAGTTCCCTGCAACCTTGGAGGTGTGAGCCTCTCTAATCAGCTGCAAATGCTCACCTTTAGGTACACATAGCTTATCTAGCCTATAGAGTAACCCATCCTGGAGATGGTAGTCAATGAGGATGTCATCATTCTGCACATGCCTCTGACTATAAAATCGTTGATACACCTCCTTGAAGTCTTCATATTCTGAATATGCCTCTCTGTATACATCATGGGTGAATGGCTCCATGTGCATTAGAGTCCCTAAAGTTGTAATCTTGCTATAAACTACTGTAAAAACCCATCCACTTGTAATGCCCAGTCTGCTGTAGCTTACTCTAGGCCTGCAAGTACTGTACAACTGGTGATCTGTGTGGACTACTATCTCTTTTCCCATCAGATAGTGCTTACACTTCTTCACAACTTGCACCATGGCATAGAGATCCTTATAGTAGGTATTGTAGTTAAGAACTGCCCCATGAAATACTTCAGAATGGTAGCAAATGAGCCTTCCTCCTTGCATCAATACAACTCCCATAGCATACCCACTCACATCTGTCTCCACTTCAAAGGGTCACTACAAGTTTGGTAAAGACAAAACTGGTTCTTGGCTGGTCTTCTTCTTTAGCTCTTCGAAATCCCTTTGCTGACCTTTTCCCTAGTGGAAACTCTTGCCACTTGCTGTTATGGCATGAAGCGGTGCTGCTACCACTGAAAACAAGGATATGAACTTCCTCAGGTACTGTGCTGCCCCAATGAAACTCCTGACCTCAGAAACATTAGTAGGCACCAACCATTTCATGATGGCCTCCATCTTAGAAGGATCTATATTCAGTTCTCCTCCACCGATCACATACCCCAGATACACCAAATACTGTTGCGCAAACTTGCACTTCTTGAGATTTTCCAACAACTCATGTTTCTTCAATGTTTTCAACACCTGCGTCAAATGTGACATATGCTCCTCCCAGGTAGCACTATATACCAATATATCATCCAAATAGACAATAGAAAATGAATCTATAAAAGGGTGTAGTACATCATTCATAAATCTCATAAATGTAGTTGGTGTGTTACATAGGACAAATGGCATAACTAACCACTCATGCATACCTTGCATGGTTTTGAAGGAGGTCTTCCATGTATCTTCTTCTTTGACTCGAACCTGTTGATATCCAGACTTCAAGTCCATCTTGGTGAAGTACTTTTCTTGCTGCAGCTGATCTAGCAGATCGTCTACCCTAGGCAGGGGGTATCTGTTCTTGAGCGTGATTTTATTCAACACCCTGTAATCTATACACATCCACCAAGTCCCATCCTTCTTTTGCACAATGATGATGGGTGGCCTACATGGTAATGTACTCAGTCGAATGACACCCTGTTCTAGTAGCTGCTACAACTATTTCTTCACCTCACTTTCTTCTATAACAGACTGCCTGTACAATCCAATATTTGGCAATGGGGAGTTTGGCAATAGCTAGATCTCATGCTCCAGTTCTCTCTTAGGTGGTAACCCTTTAGGCTCTTGGAACACATCCTTGTATACATGTATTAACTCCTCCAATTGTTGTTTCTAGTTCTTAGTACACCCCTCCAGGGATGCCTTGCTTCTTATTTTTTTCTCTTGAAAAAAATAAAACATACTTCTTGCTGGAACTGATCAATTTTTTAGCTTGGTTGGCACTTACCAGTGAAATTTTCGACTTGCCTTTGTGTGCATTGATGATGAACGATTTTCCATCCTTGATGAGACAGTACTGGTTGGCTCTCCTCATGAATATTTCATCGCGCATGTACATGTATGGACTCCCAAACATGACTCCACATACATCAAGGGGAGCCACATCTAAATCTACTTCATAAATAAAATCAACACTGATAGAAAATCTAATTTTTTGCATTGTTTTATTACCTTCAACTTTGCATCCTTATGTACCCATCCCAATGGATATGGGTTTGGATGATCACAAACTTCCAACCCCAACTTCTTGACCATCTCTGCTGCAACGAGATTCACTTGCGATCTTGAGTCAAACAAAGCATCAATATTTGTCTTCTTGACCTATATCTTTATATGGAAGAGTTTGGTCATTTATTTCTCTTCCTGTTGTTGAAGGCTACTTAGATTCACCTCATTTTGTACTTATGTACAAACGATCTTCTCATCCATGTTCGAGATGCTTTCAAATTAGTTTCTTGAATCAGTGGCCATGGAATTCTTCTTCTTATTATCTTTCTTCTTGTTCTTTGGGTTTAGCTTTGGATGCAACTTCTAACACTTCTCCTCTATATGGCCATCAATGTTGCAGTGGTTGCTAGGATATTTGCACTGGTGTGCTGTGGCTACTATATTTTTATCTTTTCCCCCTTTTTTCTTCTTCTTCCCCTCCATAGAAGTTTCTTGTTGCTCCTCCTGCTTCGATCCACTTGATTTCTCTCTTTTCAGGCCTATGTTCTCCAGGTATTGTGCATGTACACAAGCCTCGTCCACCGATTTGGGATTGAACAACAACACTTGCTCACGCAGATGGTGATGCAGACCTCCCAAATACTTGAGGAGTACATATGGGTTCTTTGGAGAGATACCCAACATTATAGCCATCTTTCTGAATTCTGTGGTGTACTCCTGAATTCTTTGGAACAACTTTTTCTTGAAGTAATTCCACCAGATCCATTGGTCCTCCACATACCCAATGGGATAAAACTGTGACTTAATGAGGGTTTTGAAATCCTCCCACTTAGTCACTAGAGGTTATCCCTCCAACCTCAAGGTTTCTGTGTGGCTCTCCTAACAAGTTAGTGCATGGAACTCTAATTTTAGTCGCACGATGAGATATTTTTCCCTTCCTCAATCTGATGGACAATGAAATAAACTTCCAGTTGCTACAACTAGTAATTCAACTTTTGAGAGTCGATCTCGACATGCTATGGCTTGATATCAATTTTTTCTTCCATTTTAAACATGTACTGTGATTGGTTCACGACAATCGAAATGGGTTGATATTTTTTAGGTCCTTTCGTTGACTGGTTCTCCGTTTCTCCCTAATCTTCTGATCCCCGTTTTGATTTTTCCTCTGCATTCGAACCCCCATCTTCTCCAAATATCCTCAAATTATTTATTAGGTCCTCCATTAGGACGTTTGCATTGCGGTTTATATCAGCCACTTGTTTTTCAAGCTGCGAAAAACTCACCTCTGTAGGATCACGAGGTTCGTTTACAGATTCATCGCGCATGATTAGGGTTTTATGATTTTCGGCCCCACCGATCTAGATCCTTGCAATCTCCACAAAATACCCAAAGAAACCTGCTCTGATACCAAATTATCCATAAACTACTGTGTATATTCCATTGGATAGTTCGTCACAAGAAATATAATAATATTATATTAAAACTATGAAAAATCCTACAATATTACAATTTATTAAGCTTTAAGATCTGTGGATCTAACTGTAATTAGTGCATGCATGCAAATAAAAATTATGCAAAAAATAGAGAACGACAAAATAAGTAGACACACACACAAGGCACAAGATATGCTCTCTGGGAAACCCTTTTGGGAGAAAACCCAGTTGGAAGGTGAGGCCGCTTCACTCTCTTTCTCTATCTTGAAATATGGTTGCAGGTAAAAAGAAGTAATGCATGTGGACCGTGGGCTACTATAGTGCATAGATCCTCTCTTTGTGCTCTACCTCCTATATCTCCTGCTATCTTTGCTCAACTATGGAACAAAATTCTCTCGAAAGAATGGAATGTCTCTTCTTCCTAGTGGCTTGGTTATAACACAACTCAATAGCCTACTAGTGGTTAATTTTGACCACATCAACTCTTAAATAGAGTTACAAAATACACTCTTCTAGAGTCTTTTACATCACAAACACGTGGCTAGCCCATTTTCCATAAATAGTGGGGTTGATGTGGCATCCTCCCAAACTATAGGTGTGAAAACAGGAAGGTCAACTTTTGTGTGGCATAACTTTTGCATAGGGACTTCGATTTCCACACTTTTTACGCCATTGGAAAGGTCTCCATGTGGAGAATATCATGAAAAGGTGCAACACTAAAGTGGAAAAGTTTTACCTACAAAAAACATCGTTTGATGCCTCAAATTTCTCCCATAATGTTTCAAACCCCATTTCGCCAAATTGGGTCCTTCTGGTAAAACGGTTCCGTGAGTTGATTCCTCCACTTTTTCCACTCCAAATTCATTGAGATGGATGAAAAACGATATAATTATCCAATTCAAATGAAATATGGAATTAACTCCCGAATGTCGACAATTCTGCAATTTTTTCCTTAATCTTATTGTTCATTGCTTTAAGTCTGGTTGATGCTAAATTTTAATAGTGATAGATGAAACTGATCACTACTTGGAAGTTCTCTTTTAAAAGAGAAACAAAGTCTTCAAAGAGATTTATTTGAACTTGAAAATTTTTATTTTGCAAAGAAAGAGAGGGATAAAGAAAAATAAGAAGAAAGAAGGGGAATGAGAAAATCTTGTTGAAAAGTGTGCAACAAGAAATTCTTGTTGAGAATGCCACAAGATGATGTAGCTTAGTGGAAAGGAGTTGCCTTCACTAAGTGGTCCCGCAAGAAAGTTTTGGCGCAAAGTCTATTTTTAGACTATGTCTATTTTTAGACATATGGATCATGGTCTATGAGTTGTAGGATGCTATTTGTGGATGATTGGTCATGTTGATAAAAATATATGGACCTCTATTTTTAGACATATGGGTGGAGTCTATTTTTAGACTGTCAGGTAAAAATAGAAACAGTCAAATATTATTAGCCCTTAGTAATATTTGGACTCTAAACTTTATCTTATTCTCTTGGAGCACTTCAGTTGGAGCTACAGATGTGGCACATGCAACTGCTTGAAGGAATCACGTGGTTACCTATGGGTTTACTGAGCTATTGCGTGAAGGACTTCAGTTAGAGCTCAAGTGGTTGAGTTTTGTGGAGTTAGATGAGCAGTTAATGGAGTTGTGTTCAGTTTGACTTAGTTGAACTAGTTGTATTTAGTCTAATTGGCCAATAGACTAAGTGATGAGTTGTGTGAATTAGTTATTAATTAATTCACTAATTATTAACTCATAATGCAAATGAAGAATACATCAGTTAACTCAGTGCATGGACAGTTCAGTGGAGACAAGTGTTAGAGGTAAGTGAAAGGGTGAGTTGTGACTATCAGTTGTGCATGAGATTTGCAAATGCAATGGATTGAGTAATGCCAATGAGGCCAAGGGAAATTGTAGCTTGTGATCACGCGATTTTGTCAAGTAAATACGAGTTTGCTTGAGCCATTATCATTCATTCTCTTGTAGGATTGCGCAGTGGAGGCAGGCAAAGCAGTGGAGGAGATTTGAACCTGTGATTGATTCAGATCTGAGCTAGTTTTGTGTGTAACAGGTGGAGATAGTACTGAGTACTTGTGAGGAGTATTGTACTATGTATTTTTACGTGTTCTCAATCAATATAATATACAGATAGTTGGGGTTTTTAGCGAGATGCTTTCATCGGGAAAATACTGTGTTGATATGTGTGCTTGATGCTTCTATGTGCGCATGTTATTCTTTCTGATTCTGTAAATTGATGATCAATGTAGAGGAGGTTATGTATTATGCATGTATTCCGCAATAGTGTATAATCGGGATAATCTCTGTGAATATGTGTCATATTATTCAAAATTTCTCCAAATCTAAGTCGCTAAGGATCCCTTGGTTTTCAACTAAAATTTTCTGCATAGGAATTTTGACAATGCTTGTTTTCATAACTATGCCTTTTATTTTGTTTATTCTTTTTTTTTTCTCCTTTATATACATTTTATATATATTTTTAATTTTCTTTTAAAGAAAAAAATAAATTACATTTCTTTTGGTGGTAGAAGAGGAGAATCTCCTCTACCTACCAATCTTAAATTAGAAATTTCTTGCAAATTCTTAATAAACACTTCTCTTGTTAATGGATTATGATATAATTTTAACTTGTTCCCATTAACATGGAAGGTGATCCTTTATTCATCAATGGCTTTAATTCTAACTGCCCCATTATCAATAATTATTTCTATTTCATAGGGACCAAGCCAATGTGTTTGAAATTTCCCTTGAAAGTCTTTAAACTTGGAATCAAATAGAAGAGCCCAATTACCTGCATTGAAAATTTTGGCTTTGATGAATTTATCATGCCATTTTTTCCTCTACTGCTAGATTATCATTGTTCTTTGTATGACATCTTTTTGGATTTCATCTAGCTCATTCAATTGTGCCATCCTCTGTTTTTCGGCTTGAGAGAGGCCAAGCCCCAACTTTGCTGTTGTATTGAAGGTATCCACTTGGAACTCAATTGGAAGTAAAACTTGCTTCCCATAAACAAGCTCATAAGGAGTATTTTTTAAAGGTTTTCCATTACACCAAAACCAACAGGCATTATTAAACTTCCAAGCCCTTACCATTACCTTGAGTAAGTGGTTAGTCCCATGTTCCTAGGGTGGTGGTTAGTCCACATGATCGATTCCCAGAGTTGCGTGAGTTAGTCCAACATATGTCTAATACTATTTATTCATTTGGTACGATATGCCCAAAGTGCTTCTGGAGGTTTGTCTTCCCAATCCCTTTTATGCAAATGTACAATCTTGGTCAGGTTGGCTTCAAGTACTTTGTTGGTGTATTTCACTTTTCCATTAGCTTGTGGATGGTATGGATTAGATTTGTGGTGTGTGATCTTGTACTGCTCCATAATCTTCTGCACCAGCTTAGATGTAAATTAAACACCCTTATCTGTTACAATTTCTCTTGGAACACCAAATTGAGTGAAAATATCCTAAAAATTTAATATAACAGCAACATTTTTAGTAGCAAAAGTGGCTTATATTCTACCTATTTTGTAACATAATCCTTACAAACAAGAATGTACTTTTTTCTGGATGGAGGATTGATGGGTCAAACAAAATCTGGAGCCCATTTTTCAAAAAGCTCTATTAGTACCTGTGGCTGTGGAGGCATCTGATCTGATTGAATAGGTCTCCCCATTCTTTGGCAACTATCACATGTTTTGGCATATTCCTTGGCATTCTTGAAAAGGAAAGACTAATGTGTCCCAAAATAAGCACTTTATATGCAATTCTTCTATCAAAAAAGTGTCCTCCCAATGGTTCATCATGACAAGATTTTAATATCTCAGGTACTTCGTCTTCTTGAACACACCTGATGATGATCAAATCATGTCTAATTTGGTACAATTCTCCTTATATCCAAGAATAAGGTGCACTGGTTTTGATCACTTTCTTCTTTTCTTTGGTTGATACTTGAGGAGGAAATTTCCATGTACCTAAACAATTAGCAATATTTGTAAACCAAGCAGTTCTAGTAGATAATGCAAAAGATATTCGTCAAGAAAATTGTCTACTATAGGAGTATCATTATTATCATTTTGCATTCTAGAAAGGAAATCAACAACTATGTTTTCTTTTCCTGGCCTATCTAAAATGGTAATATTGAATTCTTGCAATAATAAAAGCCATCTAGGCATCCTACCACTAGTAATTGGTTTGTTCATTAAATACCTTAAAAAAATGATCTATATGAATGAAAGTCTCATAACTAATGATATAAAGTCTAAACTTATTAATGGCATGAATAATAACTAAAAAATCCTTTTCTGTAACTCTGCAATTTAACTCTATAAGAGTCAAAATTTTTACTTGTATAGTAAATGGCATAAGAATTCAAATATTTCTATCCCAATATAACTCCCAAAATTGTATTTGAAGCATCATTTGAAATATGAAATGGAAGAGACCAATTTGGTCCTCTTAAAATTGGTGCTTCAGAAATTTTCTATTTCAATGATTCAAAAGGTTTTTGGTAGTTAGAATTCCAAAAAAAATCACAATCTTTTGTAAGAAGTTTGAAAAGTTGTGAAGTTATTTTTGTGAAATTTTCTATAAACCTTCTATAGTAACCCATGAAATTAAGAGAACTTCTAACATCTCTTTGACATGTGGGTACTGAAAAATTGGAAATGAATTCAACCTTTGAGGTATCCACCTCGATTCTAGCACTTGAAATGTGATGGCCCAAAACAAATCCTTCGTTGAACATCATAATTTTTTTTCATGACTTAATGAAAGATTTGATTCTTTGCATCTAATAAGAGTTATTTTCTAATTTTTCCATAGCTTCCTCAAAAGTGTTCCCATAAACAGTAAAAGTCATCCATATAAACCTCTACACAATCATGGATCAAGTCTAAAAAGATACCTAATACTGCTCTTTGGAATGTAGTTGGTGCATTACAAAACCCAAAAGGAAGTACCATGTAAGCATACATACCCCATGGACATGTAAAAGTTGTTTTGTCTTGATCTTTAGGTGCCAATTGTATTTGATTGTATCCATTGAAACCATCAAGAAATGGAAAATATTTCTTCCTTGCTAAAATATCTAACACTTGATCAATAAAGGGTAGTGGGAAATGATATTTTAGAGTAGATTTGTTTAATTCTTGATAATCTATGCATACTCTCCACTTTACATTCTTCTTAGGCACAATTACCAAGGGTGAAACCCATTGGCTATCTAATATTGGATAAATGAATTCAGATTAAGCAATTTTTGTAATTCCTCTTTAACAATTTCTCTCATATTGGGATTCATCCTTCTCTAAGGCTCTCTTACTGGTTTGGCATTTTCTTGAATATAAATATGATGCATACATGTATTTGGATCAATACCCTTCATGTCAATATATTCCCATGTAAATGCAAATGAATGTTTTTGTAGCATATTTATCAATTGTTTCTTTTGAAATTCTTCCAAGTTATTATTAATGTTTAATGTTTTACCTGGATAAATTTCTTCTAAAGAGTTACCAAACTTTTCCATAGAGTTTAATAATATTTTGGATTGTCTAGATGAAAAATATTCAATTCCACAACCTTCATGAAAACTTTGTTCTAATATGTGTACGGAGTAATTAATCTCATAATATGAAGAAAATCACGATTCTTCATTAAATTTACTAATTGACCTTCTTCATCATTTTGAGAACTAGTTACTACTTGTTGAATATTTTCAAATTCTTCATCATCACCATCTTCAATCCAAACTTCATTTTCTACTTCACTTATTGATTTTACAGGTGGATATAATGTGAATTTCTTGGTAGAATTGCCATAAAAAATGAACATATCACCAGATATGCAACTTATGAATGCATCAACTGTAGCTCACCATATCTACCAAGTATGAATGGGTATTCTCCAAGATTATTTTTGGGAGTTAATGCCACAAAGTCAACAAGATACTCTCATGAATCTCAGGACACATATATATCTTGTAATATATCATCAGGTTTAATAACATATCTATCTGCTAATTGTAATAAAGATGGGGTATATTGAATATTAGGTAACATTAATTGGTCCATAGTATTCTACCCATGAGATTACTAGTTGCAGCTAAATCAATCAAAGTGTTTGTAATTTCAATAGCATTGATGTGGATTTGTACAATGGGGCTACCTAAATCTAAATATTTTTCAATGATAGGTTTCCCCATCATAATATTTGCAAATTTTCATACCAATTAAATCTTTTTAATATCTTTTCTTTTCTTCCTGGTTTCTTGATACACAACTCCTTTATTGTTTTTGCAAAGATGGGTATTTCCTTTATAGCTTGAAGCAAGGGAATTCTTGAAGCAAGAAAATTTTGATGCAAATATTCTTCAATTCATCTAGCATGTTATAATTAGGTAAAATTATTTTCCTTTCTATTCATTTATTAATTTGAAGTCTCTCATGAAAGGGAGGATTTTGTAATGAAGCAGAAGGTTGTTCAACTATAGGAATTGTAGGAGTTGATTTTATTATATTGTCATATAATTGTGTAGGAATATCTTCTTTTGGAGGGGTATTTTCTTGATGGAGAGATGCCTCATTTTCAGGAATTTTATCCTCCTTATCTTTTTGGATGACAATTGGTGGTGTTTTATTTTTCAAAACTCGACCAAATCTAATTTGGACATCTTTTAGACCTAGAGGAGTTATCATACAAGCTTGAAAATTTAACCCTCAAAATTATAGATGCATTGTTGAGATGTTTCTTAATTTGGATTAGGAAGTGGTTGTGCAGATAGTTGGTTAGATTTATGAGGAAATGGAGTGGATGGTAATGGAAGGGGTTGAATTGAAGTCAATTGAGGTTGGAATTGTGGTTGGGAAGGAGAATAATATTGAGGTTGGTATCGAGGATATGGTTGTTGGAAATTTTGAGGATACTTGGGATTCCTACCATAAGAACCTTGCCATCCTTGTGACCAAGATAGTCTTTGTGGTTGAGGTGGCCAAGTTTGCCATGGTAAGGGTGTATTACAATTTACTGTGTGGTTGTGCATAAGATTGATATTGTACATTGGAAGCTTGTGCCATAGTTTTATTTATTTATTTATTTATTTTATTTTTATTTATTTATTTTTTTTTATTTATTTTTATTTATTTTTATTTATTATATAATATATATATATATATATATATATATTTTTTTTTTTTAGGATGTCAAGGACTTTTGGGAGCAACATAGCAAAGTGGTTTTAGTTTGACTTGTTCCTACTTCTTCATGGAAAACAACTTTAAGTCCAAGTATTGAATTTCTACATCTAGGACAGGAAATATATAATGCAACATTTTTAGCTTTTTGCTTGTTTTGTATCCTTAGCATATCCGATTGTTCACTAAGATTCCCAAGAATATAAATTTTAAATTTATCAAGAAAATTACCTCATTTTGCTCTACTTACCATACTAGATGCAGATTTGCATACACTTAACATGACTAGATCTCTTGGATTCTTACCACATTTTGATTTTCCTCTCGATATGTGTTTGCATAACTCACAAATTTCTTGAAATGACAATTGAGAAACATATCCTTTACCCATCAGGTTGAGAATATCAATCCATTCACCCCTTCCGGCTTTTAGCAAGACAATGACATGTAGACAAATCTCTCCACCAAATCTTTGAGGCTTTCATCCTCTTTTTGGGTCATCTTAAAAAATTCATCTTAAGGTCACTATGTATGCAATAATGTTTTCATTTTTCTAAGAATATTCTTTTCATATCATCCCATGTCCTAATAGAATGTGTTCATAAACCCATGAACCATTTATGAGCCACATATTTTAGATTAGCAAGAAATAATTTCAATTTTTGAGTATCAAGTAGATAGTCATATGATATACACAATACCTTAAACTCAAAAAGAAATGTTTTTGGATCCTTAGTTCTTATCCCATGGAAATTAGGGAGGATAGATGGGGAAATATTTTTCATGGTAGCAATGGTATCAATATCTAAAATAGGGAAACCAAAAGGATCCTCTTCATGAAAACCTCCCTCATATCCCCTTCAACCTCTACCACCTCCACCTCCTCTACCTCTTACTCCACCAATTCTTGGTCCTTACTCTCCATTATGTACTTCTCCTTCTTCACCTGCCATTGTAGATTCTTCAGAGCTTATAGGGTTGTCTAAATATTCTTCCTCTAGTTCCTCTACTAATGGTAATTCATAAATATTTTCCTCTTTTACTTCTTCTGCACTAGGTACCTCTAACTCATGTCGTATGATTTTTTCACCTATTGAGGAGACAAATATGACTCCTTCAGTTAGAGATGTAGGTTCTTCAACTATAAATTCTATAGATGAAGTTGGTGAGTCCCTAGGTTGAATTTATGACCTATTCACTTTAGGGAGTCTTGTTCTACATGCAAATGATGGAATGCGTGTATCAGAAGGTGGTGCGGCACTACGTGGTCTAGCGAGGGTGGTTGGTGATGTTGGTATTGAACTATGTCCTCTACTTACAAATATACCCCTAGAATCTCGTTCTTTATACATGCATCCTGAATTATTTTAATATGAATTAATTATGCATCTAAATAATGAATGCAACTATTATGGAATGAAATTGCGACAACTCTAATTTAGAGAGAACCCCACAATCATGATGCGCAAGTTCTTACCTGTCGTCTTACCGGTCCCTCTAAATATGGTTGTTTAAATGAAAATGCATTCTAATTTAAAAATAGACACATATGTATACTTCCTTGGAAATGATGCCAAAAATGTTGGGTAACTTATTTGTCAATTAAATTACTTACATTAAATCATCAATATAGGGTCCATGAACTTGCGAAGTACACTTGCACTATATATGCTAGGTAATCAACTTTTAATTGGAAGGGGACTATTCTAATTACAAGATGAAAATTAACCTATTTATGACAAGGTCCCAGTAATGATACACACACGTTCTATCTAGAGGCTTAAATCAAATTCAAGACTTAGATGAATTCAAAGTAAACTATGTGTATATGAAATCCTTAAAATATACTCTACAAGGAATTGAAAACTATTGTATTGAACACGAAATAAAGTTTATTCTATTGGGATTGAAAAAAAAAATTATTCTATGAACTTTTGAAAGGAAATCTAAACTATTGAACTTGGAAAGAAATTTATTCTATGGAACTTTGAAGGAATTCTATTCTAAACCTAATCTATGAAACTTGAAACAAATCTAATATAAGATATTGGAAAGGAAATCAAACTATCAAATTAAACACATAGTTATTCTATAAGATTAAAATATTTCTAGAAAGCAGTGGTCGAAAAGAAATGAACTATTGACATGCTTTTAAGTGAAAAAGTCTTCAAAGATTACCAATGTGTGTATTTGGAACTAGAACCAATCATAACCAGTATAAATTTGAGACTAAGTGTAAAGGAAATATTTTTAGTGTTTTTGATTTATTCTAAAGTGCTTGACCTGTAAAGAACCAAAGGAGAATAAGTAAAATTCTAATTTAAAGGATAAAGTATTAAATGAAAATAGAGCATTTAACTGAACTAAATAACTAAACAAAATGAACTCTAATATAATTTCAAAGTAAAAGAATATGAATCAAAACATTGAAGCACATCTATACTATCTCTCACACATCCTTAGGGGGTCCTCCTGGTGAGTGCGATATGTTTAAAAACTCAAATAACAAGACTTCGAATCACTAACACAATCACGAATATGCCATGAACCAAAGCTTTGTATTACTTGAAATGCGAAAATATAATCTACAATAGGAAATGATAATAATCACAGTACTGAACTTAATTAAATCTATTTCACTTCCAAAATGAAGCATTTTTATAATGTCTTCAGGATTAACAACTTTAAGAAACTAATGCTGAGAAATGAGTATTGAGTTCGACATCTAAGTTTTTAAATTAAAATAGGAATTTCACTATCATGATTAGCTACTGAAGGAGCAAATCATGAGAGAGCTCTTTATTGACACATCATCAACTGAAATCATAGTCTTACAGATTTCACTCACTTGATATTTTCCATGCTCGCTTGATGGTAAAATTGGCTCCTTGACACTTTCTGCAAAACCAATATTCCATAGTCATGTTGAATTCAAGTTTGGTCGATGAGATTTGCTCATCCAATGAACTTCCAATTGTGACTAGTAGGTGGATGTCCATGTAGGCGACATTTGATAATTTTTAATGTGTCTTGGTTTTCCTCTGACATGTGCGAACCTGTAGAACTTAGGATGTGGCTGTGAAAATTCAAGTTAGCTACAAAAATTTCATAATTTGGTAGCTATAACATAGTTTAAACCAATTTAATAAAGAAAATATAGACTTTGAGTTATTGATGGATGATTACCTTTTTATTGACGTTTTCATGCCTTGGGCGACCTTTTAATTCATAAACGAGATGGAATGAAGTGAAAATGTGTAATAAATTGGGTGGAAAAAGAAAAATGGATTGTCAAAAGGAGGACAATTTGAATGTTCAACATGAAGTACATCATGGTATCTCCTCTAGCAATTCTTCTACTGATTTAATGAACACTTAAAGAATCAACAAAATAATAAAATAAATTAACAAACATTTTGATGACTAAATAATAATTAAATATACTTGAATGCATGAATACCTAAATGAACTCCTTTTGGTTTTGAGAATAATTTATTAAAGTAGTCTAATGTTGGAGCAAAACTCTCTCGATTTGATAGAGCAATAGCAAAGTCAACATTGGCTTTGTTGTTGCTTTATTGGATCGAAGGAGGTTTCTTCCAAGATTATCCAAATCCTGATTTATTCTCCACTTAATAGGGCCAACCACGTGAAGCTAGAAGTCCTTATTCCCCCCTCACATCAT
The DNA here is from genome assembly GCA_000404065.3 of Pinus taeda. Classification (NCBI taxonomy): domain Eukaryota; kingdom Viridiplantae; phylum Streptophyta; class Pinopsida; order Pinales; family Pinaceae; genus Pinus; species Pinus taeda. The sequence goes on along the minus strand of APFE030656199.1, from coordinate 33,343 downwards.
TCTCAATTCCCCGGTACCCAATCTATCTACTAGAAAATAGTTGAAAACAACACATTAAGATTCATGTATAGACACATAAAAAAAAGTCATAGAGAAACATATGTGGTTTTGTACATAATGAAACATATAGAAATAATTAATTATCATATAACATTCAGTTATTCACCATAGACACAAAATACTTACCAATCTCAATACATTTTATCATAAAAAATATGTTTTCATAATATGGTACAGGATGTTTCTAATTATATAACTGGTACACAAATTTCTTTTTTGTCTTCTTTATTTTTGAAATGTATTGAGAATGATGTCATCAATTCCTTCAACCCCTTTAGTTGTTATGGCCTTTGCAAATTTTGTTGATGACATGGTCATGTACTTACAATGTAGAGGTTTCTACAAGAGAGGAAGATCATGAGGCACAACAAGAAAGAAATGTTAAATTGATATTTTTTGTTATTATTATTATTATTTTTAAAGGTAATGGCTATATTTCTATTAAAAAATCTGGTTTCTAGCCATAACCATTACATTCAAAAGCAAAAAAAATTCCACATCCCTCCAAAAGTGCTATGACTAGAGTGTATAGGATTTCAGAATTGCCTTTTCCAGCTTTTCTACATCATTTTCCTTATAATTTTGCCAAAAAAACCCCATTAATATTTACATACTTGCATAACATAAAAAACTACTTCTATATACTAACTAGTCAGTTTCTTCTAACTCGTGCTGCCCAGTTTCTTCCATATATGCCGCTTCTACTTCCCCTTTTTGGGTTGGTTCCTCAACATCATGCTACTCATCCTCTTGCTGGATCTCTAGTTGAACAATGAACTCCGGAGGGAGAGCTCATTGCTCTTCATGCACAAGTTGGTTATCACCTCCCTCCTTGATGCCAAACACTTCTTTCAGAACCGACACAACCACAATCTTCACCTTCTCCTCCGAGTTCTCCACTTTTCGGTCAAGATTCACTATCTTTGACATTATCACCTCTATTGCTTCTTGAAATTTCTCCACGTCCTTCCTCAAACCTTCTAACTGATATGAGACGAGGGTAAAGTGAGACCAGGCCTCTAATATCATTTTCCCTTTGATATCATTTCCTCCACCTCCTACCTGAACGCACCAAGATAATTCTCAGATGAGCCTCTGATTCCTTTGCCATATAGAGAAGCCATTTGTCTAGCACAACGAGTTTTTGAGGCAATCCACATTGCATATGCCCTCCATAGCCACCTTCTTATAGCCAAGATTAACTCTAGATTGACGACGTGAGAGGTTCCTTCATTTTTATTTCTCTTCGAAATTGCACTCACTGCAACTAAATTATGTTTCATTGATTCTTTCTTTGAGATGTTTTCCCACATGATCTACCTAAGGCTATCTTCCTTAATCTTAGAGAACACAATTCTTTCACAGATGCTCTGCCTTAAGTCTCAGATTTTGGAATCCCAACTATCCTTATTCCTTTCTTTATTCCTCATAATTAACCTTCTGTAAATTCAAGGATCCAACATATCGCCAGGACTCCCACCGCAAAACAAATATGCCAAGGTATAAATAAGGAAATTAACCCTCCTGTCACATGATTCACCCTTCTCAAAATTCTTTCCGCACTTCGATAATTTGTTAGGCCCCTATAATGCTAGTGTAGACCCTTTATTGTTATTGTTGGTGTAGTCCCCTATTGTTATTTTTGTGCCCATGCAACCCACCCTATTGCTATTTTTGTGCGCCATAGAATCCCAATATTGTTATTATCATGTCCTTACGTTATTATTGTTATGTAGGCTCTAATTATATTGTGACCCCTTAGACTTCTATATATACCAAGGAGGTCTTATCATTTGTATCATCCAAGAATTTTTTATCTATGTGATGTAAAGGAGGTTTCCCCCCTCAAAGAGGCTATTTCTCATGTCATTTATCTATCTTTTCTTCTATTTTGTGAGTTAGTTGCATAACATTTGGTATCATAGCTTTGGATTCTAGGGTTTCGCTACTTCAAACAGGTCATCTTGGTATTTTAGATATAATTTTTTTCTACAAGGATTCAGAAGTTGAAATTTTGACCACATGAAGCCAAAATCTTGGTGAACTTCATGTAAAAATTTTAGAGTTTGGTTTGCTATAATTTTGGATATATAGTTTGAAGAAGTTGGGTTTTTGCAGGCCCCATAATTCAATCTCAAGCAGGTGACCTAGGGAAAATCGTCATAACTTTCTCTCCGAACATAGGATTTAAATTTCATAAAAATTGACTTAAAGTGAATGGAATTTAGGTTTTCCTGTATTATTTCTAGGCTGAAGGTCGAAATAGTGACACGTGGCACTCCATACAAGTTTTTCTATTGAACTAGTCCATAATCAGGTCACCATGAGAGATTTAGCATAAATTTATATTGAAGAATCGAATATTGGTTTGACATGCGACATTGGGAAGAAGACTCAAAGGGATACCATAAGACAAAATTTCAGGGCTTGGGAGGCCGAAATTTCAATATCGTGCCCCTAAAAACAAAAAAAAAAGGTGTGTATTTTTTTTTTGCATAACCTTTGTTTAAAAATATTGTTTGAAGTGATTCAAAGGGAATAGTGAAGCATATATATAATTTTTTGATTCCAAAATTCCTTGAAACAAAAAAAGGGATACACCTTGTTAGAAACCATAAATATCTACTATGATGCATGAAGAAGAGGAAGAAATGCAACATGATATATCAAAATTACAAGACTAAGTGCAACAAATTTCACTCTCACAAAGAGTAACAAAAAATGAATTGGAATCTAGGATGGATGGTTTAGAAGCAAAAATAAAAGGAAACATGGATGTTTTTAAAGTAGACATGGACGCGATGAATGTCAAGTTGGAAGGGTTGACAAAGTTGTTGCAAGAAAGGCTTCCCAGTGGTGACAAGGTAATCCATGAAAATCATGATGAGAAAAAAAAGAATACGAATTATGATTTTAGAGACTCTAATGCGGGGTTTAAGAACCACCACATTCCAAAGATAGATATGAGGAAGTTTGATGGCAAGGATATGCTAACATGGATACTATAGATGGAGCAATATTTTGATCTACATGATGTGAAACATGCGCAAAAGGTACACATTGTATATTTATATTTAGAACCCAATCAATTTGTATGGTATCGATGGCCTTTTTCTCATAAACCACTTGTCACTTGGTCAATTTTATGGAGGAAATGATAGCACATTATGAGGATACAAAGACAAACACCTTGTTTATCCAATTGATAAGTCTCAAACAAAAGGGTTCAATTGTAGAGCACATTGAGGACTTCCAAAAATTGAATATCAGGGTAATTGATATTCTAGAGGAGCATAGGATTGATATCTTCATAGGGAATATAAAGGATAACATCCAACATGAGGTTTGTCTTTGGGAACTTGATTCATTGGAGAAAGCATTCGGGGTGGCTAAAAATGTTGAGAGAAATTTATGGCAACAAGGAAGTCTACCTCTCACAACTATAAAGATGGAAGTGTTGTTGATCCTAGCCTTCCACAACCTATAAGGTTGACACAATAAAAAATGGAGGAAAAAAGAGCAAAAGCGCTTTGTTACAGCTGCGATAGAAAATACACTAAAAGTCATAAGTGTGTTGAGAACAAATTATTTTACATAGATTGTGAAGAGGGGGAAGAAAATGAACAATAAACATCAAAAGCAAATGATATACACCAGGAACCAACCATAGATAAAGAGAAATGAATCCGACCATATCTTGTAATGCATTGGTGGGAATTACCACTCCTCAAAATCTCAAGATAGAAGGATATATCAAGAAGAAAAAGGTAATAATGTTGATTGATTCGGGAAGTACCCTTAATTTTATTCATTGTAAGATAACCAAGGAATTGAATTTCTTTCTATATCCAGTACCAGAGTGTCAAGTGATGGTTGCAAATGGAGGAACTATAAATTTATTTGGAAAGTGTCATAGTATCAAGCTAACCATGGGGAAGTATGTATTGAATAGTCTAATTTTTTCCATTCCAATTGGTGATGTTGTACTAGGAGTCCAATGGTTACAATCTTTAGGGACAATAGATTTTAATTTTCAAGAAATTTTCTTGAATTTTTTTTTTGGAAGGAAAGGAAATTGAATTAAGGGGTATCGTAGGGAAACTAGGGAATATAATTAGCTCTAATGGCATGATAAAGATTTTGAAGAAAGAAAAACCTGGCGTAATTGCATAAGTATGCTCACTAGAGGTTCAAATATCCAACTCATCTATTTCTCAGATCTCCAAAAATTCTTGAACAATCATTCCAAGGTATTTGAGACTCCCAAAGTCATAACACCTATTCATGATTATGATCATGCTATTCACTTGATTCCAAGGAGTTTCCATCCAAACATCAGGCCTTACAAATATCCCTGTGTCCAAAAGAGTGAAACTAAACATATGGTTGAAAAAATGCTAGAGCCTGGTATAATTTTACCTAGCCAAAGTTCTTTCTCTGCTCTAGTAGTATTGGTGCACAAGAAGAATGGATCATGGCATATGTGTCCAGATTATAGGGAGCTCAAAAAAATAACTATTAAAGATAAATTTCCCATTCCTACCATTGATAAATTGTTGGATGAATTACATGGAGCAATTTACTTCACCAATTTGGATCTTCATCCAAGATATCATCAGATTAGAATGAAGACTGAAGACATTCCAAAAATAACATTTAGAACTCGTGAAGGTCATTATGAATTTTTGGTCATGCCTTTTGGCTTTACTAATGCACCTTCCACATTTCAAGGTTTGATGAATTCCATTTTCAAGCCCTTCCTTAGAAAATTTGTGTTAGTATTTTTTGACGATATACTAATGTACAACAAGTCTTGGAACGATCATGTTCAACATGTCGACAGGGTTCTCAAACTATTGGAGGAGAAACAATTATATGAAAAAACCTCCAAATGTTTCTTTGGAGTACGAGAGGTGGAATATTTGGGTCATATTGTATCTCATGAGGGTGTTAAGGTAGACCCTAACAAAATTAAAGCCATTAAAGAAAGGAAAATCTCCACAACCCTAAAGCATCTTTGAGGATTTTTCAGGTTGACAGGGTATTATCACAAGTTTGTTGAGAATTATGGGAGAATAACATCGCCTCTAACAAAATTACTGAAGAAAGATGAATTTTCTTGGACTCCAAAAGCAGCTAAAGCCTTTGAACATCTTAAAGAGGCAATGTGCCAAACACTGGTCTTAGCTACACTAGACTTCACAAAAACCTTTGTTGTGGAATGTGATGCCTCATGAAATGGATTTGGTGTTGTTTTAATGTAAGAAGGAGGATCCATTACTTTTGAAAGTCATCCAATCAAGGGAAAGTATTTACACAAGCCTATTTATGAGAAGGAAATGTTGGAAATACTACATGCACTAAAGCAATGGTGACCTTAACTAATGGGAAGACACTTCAAGGTAAAAACATATCATGATAGTCTTAAATACTTTTTGGAACAAATATTATCTTCAGAAGAGCAGTAAAAATGGGTCACCAAGATGTTGGGTTATGACTTTGAAATCATCTACAAAAAAGGGAAGCAAAATGTTCTTGCAGATGCACTCTCAAGAAAAGATGAGGAAGTGGAAGCATTGCTTTGTGCCATTTCTATTATCTAACTTGATTGTGTAAATGAAGCAAGGGATGAATGGAATAATGAAGAAGAGGTGTGGACAGTCATTCAAAAGTTGGAGTAGGATCCCAGTACATCTGATACATTTATCTGAAAAAATGATTTATTATGGTACAATATCACTTATATCTCTATAAGAATTCCAAAATCAAACAAAATATTCTTTTGGAATTGCACACCTCCCCCTTAGGAGGGCACTCATGATTTTTAAAAACTTACCACCGGGTCAAGGAGGATTTTTTTGGGGATGACCTTAAATCTGATATTCAAAAGTTTGTGGTGGAATGTTTGGTTTACCAACAAAATAAAGTTGAGACAATTAAGACACTAGGTTTGTTATAGCCTTTAGCCATTCCAAGTGAGTGTTGGGAGGAGGTCTCAATGGATTTTATCATAGGTTTACAAAAGTATGAAGGAAAGAGTGTCATCATGGTTGTAATTGATAGACTAACCAACTATGCACACTTTTGTGCATTATCTCATCCTTTTAAGGCTAGTACAATTGCTACTACATTTATGGAAACTATTCAAAAGCTACGTGGAAACCCAAAGATTATTGTAAGTGACAGAGATCCCATTTTCACTGGAAATTTTTGGATGAAATTATTTTCTTGTATTGGGACTCAATTAGCTCATAGCTCATCCTATCATCCTCAATCTGATGGGAAATCTGGGATAGTGAACAAATGTCTGGAAGGATATCTTCGTTGCTTTTTATATGTTAAACAAAAAAAATGGGTCAAGTGGTTACCTCTGGTTGAATGGTGGTATAACACTTCCTTCCATACTACTGCAAAAATGAACCCATTTATGGCACTTTATGGATATCATCCACCATCCATCACATCATATTTAAGGGAAAATTCTAAGGTTCAAGCAGTGGAAGATCACATCGAGCATCAACAATTTTTCCAGCTCTTAAAGGATAACCTCATTTTGGCGCAAAATCAAATGAAACAACAGGCCGATCAACATCGCAATGAAATAAGTTTTGATGTAGGTGACTGGGTATTCTTACGACTACAACCATACAAACAAATGTAGCTCAAGCAAGCTAAGAAGGATAATAAATTATTACCCAAGTACCATGGTCCTTACAAGGTTTTGCAAAATATTGGTACTATGCCATACAAATTGGAGCTACCTACATCTTACCAAGTACACCTAGTTTTCCATGTTTCATGCTTAAATAAGGTTATCGGTGATAAGCTCCGATTTCAAACAATATTTCCAGAACTTGACGAAGAAGGAAAAATCATATTGGAGCTTGATGAAATCATGGAAACAAGAACCTGATAGCTACGAAATCAATCAATTTCAGAGTATCTCATTAAATGGAAGAACTTACCCGCTAAAGATTCCACATGTGAGGATGAGAATTTTCTATAGAAGCATCCATAACTACTCAAGCATTAAGGACAACACTTTTTTTGAAGGAGAGGGGCATGTTAGGTCCCTATAATACTAGTGTAGCCCCTTTATTATTATTGTTAGTGTAACGACCTATTGTTATTGTTGTGCCTCATAGAATCCCACAATTGTTATTATTGTGTCCTTACATTATTATTTTTATGTAGGCTCTAATTATATTGTGACCCCTTAGACTCCTATACGTACCAAGGAGGTATTCTCATTTGTATCATCCAAGAATTGTTCATTTATGTGATCTAAAGGAGGTTTCCCTCTCAAAGAGGTTGTTTCTCAAGTCATTGATCTATCTTTTCTTCTATTTTTGTGAGCTGGTTGCATAACATAATTTCAATTTATTAGAATTAATGGGATGTGACATATGGATGATGTGTCATCATCCTCCCTAAGTTCACCTTGCCCCAAGTTAACGACTCGGTTGGCTTGTTTATTAGTCGACACATTATTTTACCTCATGATATGATAAAATTATATGATATTAAACTTATCTAACATCAAATAAATTCTTTTTCATAGTTGGATTTAGGTCAAGGTCTTTATTTTGAGACCATTTAACATATTTTTTAATGGTGATAAGAGAGTCTCCAAAGATTGATAATTGCGAGATTCCTTCTTCTGCTACCAACGTAAGCCTTTGTCAGAGTCCATATTCTTCCACGAGAGTATTTATGGCTACTCCCAGACCCAAGGCATAATTTTTTCCAACTTTTCCACTAGGGCTAAAAATAACCCCTCCTGCTCCAGTCTCCCTTGGATTCCCTTTCGTCGCTCGATCAAGGAAGAGATGAAACCGATCCATTGATTTCCTCCATTTCTCAAATTGATCCTTGGTCATGCATATGGCGAATGAAATTTTCCTTTGACCTTTAACTAATCATCATTTTGTTTCTATAGGTTTTTTGACATTAATCCATTCTCTCTCTACCTATGAATAGCTATCTAGATCACCTGGGTTAAAGCCTTTCGTTGATACTACTTCAAATAAAAGTTGGGAGGATTTCCAAGCTGTAGATGACACATTAGGCTCCATTCCCTTGAAAATGACATTGTTTCTAGCAAGTCAAACTGCCTAATAAATGTATTTTAGAATAGCAGTCCAACACCTTGAAATAATTGAAGACAAACCACAATTCCACGGTGGGTGAGAGCTCCACTTTTCAAACATTTCCATCCAATTTGTTGGAATTGCTTGAACTTGGATGATTAGATGTAGTAATTCTCTTCACACTTCTAAGGTGAAGGAGCATTGAAGGAAAACATGAGATATCTCCTCCTTAGCATTCCTGCATAGGACACACCAAGATGGGCCCTAAATCTTCCATTTTTCAGGTTCTTAGCTGTTAATATTTTTCCATGAACCAGTTCCCAACATAAGGTGTTTAATTTTTATAGACTGTCCTTATTCCAGATTCTACCCCAAATGATCGAGGCTTGTGGGTGCAGAAGATTCTTCAATAATATTGCATGCCCTTCCTTCACTATGTAATATCTCTGTTTACCTCCCTTCCAAATTCCCTGATCCAATATATCAGAAGAAATTGATGCATAACCTTTAACGACCTTAACAACCACGACCCAAGATGGATCCATCTGAGGGGGGGAGTTTGGACAAGGCCATCCCACCTAACTTCCATTGTCCCACACTAAAATATTTGCTAGTCGTCTTAGCCCTTGTGACTCCATCCATATAGCCAGGTTCCTCACCTCTAGAGAGTCACACATTATCTCACTGGGGATTATACCATCTTTCCAAATTTTGATGCACTACCCATTCCCCACTTGCCACCCAAAAGTTTCCAACAGCACCGAGACCGAGGCTTTACAGAGCTTCCATATTTTAGTTCATGCCCCTTCACATCTTTCTTCCTTCAGTATTATTAATCAATTCTTATGGAAATATATCCTTAGAAAGGATTTCTTCCACCATTCCTTAGAGTATATCAATAATTTCCATACCAATTTGACTCCAAGAGCCAAATTCATGTATTCTCGGTCTTTAATTGCTAATCCTCCCCATTTTTTTGGAAGTCTGACTATATTCCAATTTATCAAGTGATACCGTTTCTCGTTATCTTTTCCTCCTTGCCACAATAATTTTTTGATCATGCAACTGATACTATGCATTATGTTTTTAGGAGCTAGGAGGCAAGAGCCAATATATATGGGGAGGGCAGATAAAACATATTTATTGAGAATTTCTTTCCCTAAAACATATAACAACCTTACACCCCGTGAGTGAATTATTTTTCAAATTTTTTGGATAACTGATTCCCAATCATCTCCATAGGACGGTCCCAAGGATATTGGAAGACCAAGGTAGGGGAATGCTCTCCAATGTTTAGCTAGAGGGAATCCCAGGATATGAGAAATTTCATTCAAAGTGCTTTCAGAGTTGTTCCATCCCAATATCAAGATTTTGTTCTTGTTCACCATACCTCTAGACAATCTCAGGTAGCAATACAAAACCTATTTAAAACGAGAAGAAATTATTCTAGATGCCCCTCTAAGAAGGAGAGTATCATCTACAAATTGAAAATGGTTAATTTCCTTAACATTCCTAGATATTCTAAGCCTTGACATGTGTCAATTATTCTTGGCCACTTCGAGTCTTCTGCTAAGGCTTTCAACCATGATAATATATAAGAGAAGGGATAAGGGGCATCCCTACATCAATCCCCGAGAGGCCATGAAGAATGAGGACATACACTATCTTAGATAATACATAGAAAATAAAGGAGTGATTTACCCGATCAAAAGAAGTTTCCATATCCATATTGATGACCATTCCTTCATGTCCCACTTCCTTGCTAGAGTGAAATGCTTCTTGTACCAGAATGGTTTTATCCAATATGTTCTTGTGTTGCATAAATCCACCTTGGTTCTCTGAGATAAAGGAAGGAAGAAGGGGTTTCAATCTATTCGATATAACTTTGGTCATAATTTAATAGGATGCATTACAAAGGGAAATGGCCCAAAATCTGGAAAAATTCATTGGATTCAATTCTTTTGGGATTAGGGCTAGGAAAGCTAAGTTTGTACCTCCTTCCAATTTTTTCTTCTCGCAGGCATAATTTAACATTTTTAGGAGATCAAATTTGATTAGAGACCAAAAGTAACGATAAAAGCATATGGGGAATCCATCAGACCCTGGAGCTTTGTCCAGATTGAGGGATCTGATTACTAACAAGACCTCTTCCTCCACGATCGGTTTCATCAGGTTTATATTTATAGATTGGGAGATAACTAATTAAATATACCTTAGGAATAGGAGCCTACTCTTCTGAATATAAATTCCTGGAATGATGGAAAGAAACTTTCTTGATTTCTTCAAAATATGAAATTTTTGTTTTGCCTTCTCGAACAATTTATTTAACCCTATTCATTACTTCCCTTGCTTTTGCCTGCTTGTGAAAGAAGGCAACGTTTAGATCCCCATATTTTAACCAGAGGCTCCTGGATTTGAGACGCCATAATGCTTCCTATTATTTGCTGGTAGAAAATATATCGTTAGTCATTTCTCTTACCTTTAGCATATGCCAACCTTCTATCGACACATATTCTGTCAATTTGTAATGACTTTCCAATTGATCAACAAGGTCCTTATTTTCTTTCCCTAGAGGCTAAAATGTTTCCTTCAGCCATTTCCTGAGATATTTTTTAACATTGCATAACTTAGATTCCCATATCAAAGATGGAGAGCCTTGGACAAAAAATTTCCATGCCTCAACAATGAGGTCTTGCACTTCTTCTTCTTGAACCCAAGCTGCATTAAAATGAAAAGGAATTGACCCATATTTTATCGTTTTATCTAACCACAAAGTTATAGGGAAATGATTCGAGGTACCATTTGAAATGATAATAGATGAATAATAAAGGCCTTTAAGGATCCAACCACTATGCACCAAAATTCTATGCAATCTCGTTGCTATATGGGCCTCCCAAACTCTTCTATTTTTCCTTTTATATCTTCCAACCTTCAGAGCCACAACTATCAAGTCCCAGTCCAATATCAAATCCTCCATACGATCTCTAAATAGATCTTAGACCAATGAGCCCCCTCATTTTTCCGAGGCATTGAGCACAATATTGAAATCTCCTTCGATTATGAAATTTTGGGACCTCCCCCTTACTCTTACGTCATCTATGGAATCCTAGAACTCCGCTTTCTTCCCATACAACACAAGTGCATACATGTTTATCATAATGACTCTTTCTCTGCTTACCTTATTATCTAGAACTATCATTATCCAAAACTGGTGCTTCATACTCTCTGCTATAGAGAAGTGGGAGGGTGACCAGAAGATACAAAAACCTCTAGAGGCACCCCTAGCTTGCTGCACAAAGCCATCACTTTCTTTCTATAAGGATCCAACTGATTTACAAACCTCTTGTTCCTCTATTTTCGTCTTTTGCAAAAAAAGAATCTAGGGAGACTCTTGTTTTACCATGTCTTTTCCATCCAGGGACTTAACAAGGCTCTCCAAACCCCTTATGTTCTAAGATAATATTATCATTTTAGAGTGGGGGTTTTAGATGACCCTCAATCTTCTCCATTTTTTCCTTTAGCCCCTTTGTTTTTAAAAATCTCTAATATTATAGGCTAATTTCCCAAATTTTTATTCTACTCTTCTTCCTTCTCCCTTAGGGATTGATGTTTTTGCCTTCCTCTCTTTCGAGAACTTTCAGTCTCGTGACTACTTACCCCATATGCCCATACAATATTTTGATTCATATTCCTTGTGAGCACCCCCGCTATCTCCTTTGCCATGCTTGAAGGACTATACTGCTGAAGAGGGGGCTTTGGGTTAGGCGACACAACCTTACCATGAGAGGGCGACAAAACTGCTAGACGATTCTTTGGAGGAGTGCCCTCCTTCATTTTTCCCTCCTCCATTTCTTCTTCTTTGTCCTCAATTTTATCATGTTATTGTTCTTCTCCCTGTCCTATTTTGTTCTCTCTTAGTTCTTTTTCCTTGTCCAACACATGAAAGGGAATATACGATGTTGTCGCTGCATTATTTCCTTTGTTCATTAGAAATTTATTTCCTACCACAGAATGGTTGTTTCCCTTCATTCTATAGGTTTTCCAATGTTATTTATTTGGCTAAGGTTCCTCAAAACCTTTGGTCGAAGGATTGTTCGAATAATCCCTAGCAAAATTTCCATATTCATGGTAATGTTGACACTTAAAGGGGATTTATTCGTAGTCCAGAATCTGTCAGTGCTTTCATTCTCATAGAGTTAGATTAATTTCTGTTGGAATCCATTTAGCTAGGTCCACCACCACACAAATCTTTGCACAGGAAAACCGTGATCCACTCAATTTGACTTTATCAATATATTTCCCAACCCCATTTCCAATCACCCTTAAATAGTCATCACTCCAACATGACAATGGGAGGCAAGGTAGATTCACCCACATCGGGATAAATGTTGGAACATATTAATCTAGGTTGAAGTCCGATGTCCATTTTTTCATATACATCCCCCTAGACCCAAGGAAAGAAGGATCGTTACAGAATATTACATCTATGTCCTCTTGAAGCTTGAACAAAAATGAAAAAAACCTATTTCCTACTGCAAAGATTGCTATATTACCCTTCATCTTAGCCTTCCAGGTGCTCTTAATCCATGTTTCAATCTTTCTTGGAGAGGGCCACATGCCCATGAATTTTCCAATCAATGCCCGTTTAGAATAAGCCAAAATTTCTTGCTTGGTCACAATCGACAACACAATGTCTCATACTTCCTTATTTCTTTTCACTTATTTTGATTGATGCTCAATGTTAGTGCCTAGATCGACCTCAAGCTGAAGGGAGGCAATCCTAGAATAACTACAAACCACGCTTAACTTGGTAGCTAGCCCTACCAGGTTGGGAGAGGGGTCTCTCCTTGTCAATCTCAGTTAAGATGACTCCAATTACAGTTTGAGATGATTGAAATGAAATGAGATTTTAGGCTAGGTATAGTAGCTCAAGGGTGTTTGGTTATTTTTGATGATTGGTTGCTGGATCAAATGGAGCAGACAGGGTCCGGGAAATCAAGTTAGATTTACAGAAATGTTCTGTGGGGTGAGGTAGACAACGATTTATGTACTAGAAATGGATTGAGATGGTATTTTAAGATAGCTGAGGAGTTGAGGAGGGCATAAAGAGATTATTAGTCCTCTTCAAACAGTTGAAAACATTGAAAACCAAATGCATTCCCAAGGCAAAGCACAACAACATATTTTGCCTATTCACCTTGATTCATTTAGTTTTAGAAGAGAAATATTTGGATACATATAAAACATAAGAAAAACTAATTACAAAGAAGAAACAATACATAAATTCACTGTCACAAGAATCCCACAAAAATAGTTGTGAAACCTGGTTTTATTCCTTGCCAAACTGCTGTAGAGATATACAATAGAATTCAGAGCTTCCACAAGAGTCAAACCTTTACAAATGAATCAAAAAGTACATGATATAGGCAAGGAAACTACTCAAGCTAGTTATCAGTGGTCGAAACCATGAGAAGAGGAGTGGTTTCAACCATTTCTAAACTAGGAACACAAAAGTAGGCAGTGGAACAACTTGCCTCTAAAACTTAGGAAACCAATTCATTCATCATCAAAACCACTTGAAACTTGATGTATCTACCCTAAGAGGTGTTTTTCACCCATATTTACATAAAATACATCATTTACCATGCATATATTTACCAAGGAATGAGGAAAAAGTCAATTTCCAAGAAAACTAGGAAAAATCCAGAAATTTAAGCAAAACTGGCAAAATCAGTTTAATGCGTGGCGCCAAAAATTTAATGCGTAGTGCCATTTCAGGGCCTATTTTGGAGGCCTTCCAGGTGTCCAAATCAGGTGCAATCTAGCTTGTTGGAAAGCCCTGCCTGCCTAGTTTATGGAACAATTTTATTTTTCTGATTTGGAGCTCATTTTCCCCTCCAAAAGTTGATTTCTCTTCCCGTGTGGCAAAAAAGTGGTAGAGAGGGCACTTTTTGGGTGTTTTTTGCCCTTTTGGTGACCAAGACCTTGTCCAAAATTTCTCAATATTTTTGAGTTGACTTATTTTTCCATGCTGATTCCAAATATGTAAGCCATTTTGCAAGAGAATGTCCCCATCAAAACCTATTTTTCAAATTTCAAAATTCAAAAATGACAAAAATTGCTCAAAATTTCCTGAAATTTGGCATGAGGAATCCTTGTTAGGTGCTTTGTTGAGCCAATGATGTTTCAGCCAAGATCTTGAGTTTGTATTGCTCTTTCTTGTTCCTCAAAACTCTTCTTAGGTTGGCCTTTAGCCTCTTTGTCCTTGCATTACAAATCTTGTTTCGGGCTAGGTAGTGGTAAGCCATGTGGCGAAGCATCTTTTTCTCTTTGTTTGCCTTCTCAAGCAACCTCTCCAAGTGCATATTCACCTTCTCCAACAAATACTCCCGATCATTCTCTATTTCTTGTTCAATGGAGGTCAATTTAACCTTTGCCCTCTTGGACCTTTGCCGGTTTTCTTTGATAATTTGCAGCTCCATGAGGTCTTGTTTGTTGACAAGCTGCTTGTTTTGTTGCTCAAGGTAGCTAATAACCCATTTAGCTCGTTCAAGGTTAATTGATAAGGCTTTTATTTCAACCTCCTTCTCTTTGATAATCATGTCCTTGATTCTTGAGCCTTGAGAGCCCAAGTCAGTGACATCCTCCTCCATCAAAATAAAATCCCTGTCTTGCCCTTCAGTATGGCCCTCCTCACGCATATTCTGTTTCCCTTTGTCTCTGCTCTTGGACTATTGGCCAACTTGTATAGCTGGAGAAGAAGGCAAAGCCCATTCCACCACCAGTGGAGATAGCATTTTCCTGTGATCTGGTGAAGAAGGTGAGACCCCTTCCACCTGTGGTGGAGATAGTACTCGCCTGGAAGTAGCAAAAAGACTCCTTGTGCCTCTCTCATAAGTGACAAATACTGGCACACCTGTAGTCTCAGTCTCATGGACACTTGGCTATCCTAATGGTACTCCTTCCTCCTGAGGCACTGATGAAACCCGAGGGCCTTTGAACATCTCATGGGCAATAAAGGTCTCCCATGGTATGTTCTGTAGGTTTAACTGGTGCAAGACAACAATCTTAATCAATGAGAAGTGGTAAATGCTACTAAGTTGGTGAGGAAAAGGTTTTCTTTGAACATAGTGGGCCATCTTCTCAATGTTCCTTTATATAAAGTAAGGGAGGTTCATCATCCTTACCCTAGTAAAGTGCATCAACAACCTGATATGATATGCATACAAGTGGGAAAACCTTCCTTCACAGGCGAAATATTTGATGATAAGCTTCATGAAAGGGGCAAAAATGTTCTCCAAGTATTTGAAAGGAAATACTCTGCTGATTTTGGTGTGATATCCAGCCTTAATGTAAGGCTCATAATGTTCTCTGTCCACATACTACCCTTTATTCCATTGCTCACCCACATTAGGGATGCCTGTTGCTTCTGAAATAGTGGTAGGTGACAAGGTGAAGGAGACATCGACAAGGTTCACTTGGCCATATGGGTGAAAAACAACCAGGAAAGCTCATGATGAAACTTTACCCTCTCCACCATTTCACAAAACACATAGCAAGACTGATGTCTGAAACTAGATATAGCAAGAGGACAAGCAAGCAATTCTGTGAGACTGATAGGTTCCTCCCGGATGATCTTTCCCCCTTTGTGTGGCTTTCTTGGCACACGTGCTTCTCTGGAAGTGTCACTGAAAGTTTCTTCCTCCCTCTCATATTCTATGTCTCCCTCCATGGATTTTTGATAATGTGATAGGTGATGTAAGATGAGGGATTATAGTGATAACAAGATGAGTAGAAGAGATTTTAAAAATACAAGGCAAGTAATGTGTATGACGAAGTGAATGCTTGGGGAAGTAGGAATTTGGGTTTCTTTTGGGGAATGAGAGGAGTGAATGGTGTTGAGGATGTGGAATAAAAGTTTAATAGTGAAGTAGGTGTAGTGGGATGGATTGATTTGGGAGTTAGGGTTTGGGAATAGTGTAATAGGGCTAGGGTTTTGTAAATGAGAGTGGGATTTTGGGGAGTGAACTTTGATGATTAGAGGATAGGGAATGTGACAATATGAATGGAGTAAGAGAGAACAACAACTACCTTTGATAACTTGTGAGAGGCAGTTTAGTAATTAATTAGGGTTTAGTGTTTGACAATTAGTTAGGGTTTGCTCTAAAGGAAGCCAAACACAACCATAGCAACTAAACATTACTCTTCAAAGCAAGGGAGAATGATATACTTACTTGGGACAGGCATCAAATGATTTTTTAGGAAATTTGGAGGTGATTTGAGGCAATTCGGGCTTCTCCAACAAGTGTACAACGCTCACTAACAAGTATGCAACGCCATTTTAATGCACAGTGCCACACCAAATTTACATTGTTAAACTGCAATAGGTGCACAACGCACTTTTAATGCACAACGCCAGGGAAATAATGCATAGCGCCAACAAATCTTTGCCAAATTTCCTCTGTTTTCCTCCCTTGGCTCAAAATCGCGTTTTCAATTCTCCTTAGCTCTCCAATTCAACAAGGAATGAATAAAACACATGAATTGGCCTTTTATAATTTTCCTCTTTTGATTTTTCATAAATCAAAACCCACTTTTCTATAGTTTTGATAGCTTTTTCAAAATGCTCTATTTTGCTAATATCTGACTTTTTGCCTTTTTGTAGGTGGACTGATTTTCATCATATTGAATTTTTGCAGTAGCAGGAGCTAGCATTGTTGCTAGGTCACCAGAAACAACTTGTGAAAAATTATTACATATAGGAACTATAAAATTACATAATTTACATGAAATGAAACCATTAAGTACAAATGCTCTGTTTCACCTCAAAATAGAGTTTTGAGGTGAAAGAGCTTTATTTCAGCATATTAGAAGTAAAATCATGACTATATGAACTTTTTTAATCCTCCTCATGTGCCCGTTGACCCTTTTATTCATTTCTGAATGACCATAATGACAAACCCTAAGACTCAGTGAAAATAAACCCTAAGAATGGTTTTTATAAATGAAATGAACTAAAATGACTATGAATGACTGAGAAGAGGTTTGAACAAGCCAACAGGTATATGACATGAGGGAAACTGAAATGAAACCACTACAATCAGTTGATCCATGACCTAACGGAATGCAGCTGATTGAATGAGACACCTAACATGCATGCAAAAAAGAGCAATTTTGATCGCTGATGGCAGTGTGAAGATACTGACACTAACACTCAACATGTTTCTGACGCTTTGGCAGGGAGGCCACCAATGCTTGGAAGGCCATGACCTCTTCTTCTAGCGAAATAGGGGGGAGGGGAGGGGAATAATCCCCCCTCTGCAGACGCCAGCAAAGCTAAGGTTTCTGTAGAGGTTCAGAGTGGAACAGAACTAGTATTGGATTTCACAGATTTTTCGTTAATAAAAAGAGAATTAGAGTGTTCTTTACATACTTGAGTAGCAGAGGAAAGCAAAGTAGTTTCACATGTAGCCATATGTTCCTCTTCTTGCCTAGCCTCATCCTCACATGATTTGGATTTGAAATATGAAAGGTTATAATTAATGCACCATTTGAAATTAAATATTTTAAATGGTAATCCATTAAACACATGTTTATTTTTTTGCTTCCTTGATTAGTCTACTAAGGCCTTCCACCACCAAGAAAAAGAGAATAGGGGACAAAGATAATCCTTGGTGGATCTCTCTTTCTACATGAAAAGGTGAGGTTATCCCTTTTATTAGTAGAGCAAAGAAAGTGGTTTTGATGCAGTTTAGAACCAAATTAATAGAGGAATGACTAAATCCCAGGTGAATTAGAAGAACTCTAACACAAGTACAAAAAAGTATGCAATATCTCATTCAAAGAACTCATTCACTATATATTAATACATCGATTCATCTTATTATAATATTGTATGTCATCAATTCTTTTTTTTTTCCCTCTTCTTACGAGCTGTTGAAAATTTCTTAAGTGCTTCATCAATATCCACATTTTCATCTACTGAGAATTATTTTGATGTTGATTGTACTTTAGTCCTCTCATACATTGCATGCGTAGTCATGTATTCATAGTGTGGAGGATGTTGTAAGAGCATCGCCTACAATAAAAAATAATATTAAATTTGTATTGCCAATTATTGAATATCATTGAAGTACTTTATTAATAATAAACAATACCTTTGCAATGTAATTATTTACCTGGTGCACTAGTTGAATTTTTTGGAATGGCTTCCCTGTGCTCCTATTCTAGTAGAGGATCCTCAAGTATGACATGCTTTATCATTGAAACCAAAAAATTTATAAGTACATAATTGTAATTGAATAAGGAAAATAAATTAGAAGTAAAAAAATTATAATTACAAAATAATTAAGTATATGATTAATATACGACCATCATCGTTAGCCTCATCTGCAACAATATCATGGGGCTACACCCCACTGTCACGGGGCTGCATGAGAACACCATGTTGTGGTTGCACTCCACTATCAATGGATTATTGTCTAATAATTATGGGCTCGTTGATGTTGCTGCTCCCCTACTTAAAACAAACAACACATTAAATTTATGGATGATATCAAACATGATTATATTTTATGAGTAATGAAAGGTTATTGTGGATTGATTTCTATTGACCGTTTCCTTCAAACTGAATCTAGGCATTTGTCTCATGCTTATTTGACTCTTATATCATCCCCTGCATTGCATAAGAGTCTTGATTTTTATCATTGGCTAACACAATTACGAGAAAGTTGGAAGGATATATAACAAATAAAATGGTTCATATGTTTGGGTACTTACAACTTGTGCCTGTAACTTCAAATAGTCGCCCTGACCTAGTTTGTGCTTCTCATGTTTCTCAAGCCTTGCCTTGGTGGCTTTTGAAGTGCTGGGGAGACTATGAAAAGTTTCAAGTATGACATATACCACAGTTTTATTTAAAACTAAATAAAATTAAAAGTATTGAATTCAAAATGTAATTTACCTTGCTACACCAAGTGGTGTTTTTCCTTCTTTCTCATTTTCTTCTCCTTTCTGTCCTTGATGAGGGCCTTCCATTTTGTCTTAGTAATCATGGGTGGACTCTCATACCTAGGTTATTTTGCAAGTGAACCCTATACATGTCCTGTGCATATTTAAATATGTGCTAGTTGTGGAGGTGACCCTGCCTTTATTGAAGGTATCTACCCGAAATAAAATTTCAAGGTAGTCAATAAGTCCTTTCTTGAGGTTGGAAATTTTGGGAATTCCACCTCGTTCATATGGTGGGCCCAAAAATCACCAATGATTTGTCGTTCATGTGTTTATAAAACAAATTGTTTCCTACATGCAAAAATATATGATCATTAGTTTGAAAAATATAATCTAGATTATTTATGTTTGAGATAGACACCATGAAATAGTTAGAACATTAAAAAATACCTGAGGTTTTTGGTTGTTTTATTGGAATTCCTTCCTCATTCACCGAAAATGTGCATGGAATTTTCCCCATGCTGATAACACATGGCAATCTAGGAAATTAACCCATAGTGTCATCAATAAGGTTAACTCTATCACCACCTCTAGATCTTGGCTATGCGCTTGTCTTGAGGGGTGTGTACTCATGGGTCCCAACTAAAGGTGTGGACCCAATCTAACTACCAGGACTATGATCACTCAAAGGTTGAGAAGTGAATAGCCTCACATGTATATGTTGGCTTGTGCTAGCTGAATGTTGTGGCGTCTCTACTAAAAAATGCTATATAAGAAGAAAATGTTTTTTGATTAGATCTTGTAAAAGTTAAAAGAAAAAGTTTCATAATTGAACTTATGCCATAACAAAACTTTAAAATATAGTTATTACCTTATATCTTTGATGCTCTTGCCTCAAGCTGTTGATCCTATCTATAATATCAAGAGTTTTATCTTTACTACGAATCAATTGAACGAGTTCTTTGTTCACTTTAATCACAAGATTATTGATTATTATGATTATGTCGGGGGGGAATTAAACGGGTGAAAATGGGAAAATGATTTTTTTTTTTAGTATGTAGAGATAAGTCGCATTATGTTCTGAAAAATCTCAACCAAGAAAAAAATTCAAAATATTTTCTTGGAGAACTCTCAGGAGAGAGCTTTAAACTATTTCGGTTGAGACTTTGGCAGTGTTAATGTTGGCGTTGCAAACTCTTAGAGGAGAGTTTAACAAGTTTTCAATTGAGAGGTTTGGGAATTTTTCTTTTCTCAGGCACAAACTATCGGCTGAGAGTTTATATTCTAACTATGGCTCTCGATCAAGAGTTTATATTCCATTTAAAACTCTTGGATGAGAGTTTTAGATTCTGATTAATTCTCTTGACTGAAATTTTGGTAAAAAATAATTTCTCGGGTAGAAACTCTTGGCTGAGAGTTTAAATTCTACATAAAATATATCAGTTGAGAGTTTAAATTCCATTCGAACAAGATTCTAGTTAAAACTCTCCAATTTGTTGTCTTGGGTTGTGTACTATTTATTAACCCTGCAATATTCCCCTATGACTTTTACCTTCACATAGAGGCTCCTTTATTTTTATCATTGTATCTTAGCTATATATAATTTGTAGCCACACTATATCTGCGCATACCTTGCATTTATTGCACTAGCTACATCCAATCTTTGTAATTGCAATCGGGCCTGACATACTCTATCAATTCTTTTAATCCGTTGTAAAAAACATTTATGTAATCCATGGAAAATAACCCCAAACCATGTTTTTATGATGGAGCAATGCAAAACATCCTCTTGTTGAGACAAACATCAGTTTTTACTTGAGGAAGTTCCTTAGGTATCCATCATTTCACTCGAAGTTTGTACCTCAAGGGCACCTTCATGTCGTCTATGCTCTAAGCATCATAAGATAATGACCCCACTTTAGCAAGAAAAACATTGATGCATATATGGAATTTTCTTTTGATATTCTCACCTCTAGATGATCTCATTCTATTGGACATACTACATATTTGACTTTCCTCCACTCTACCTAAACTTCCCTCACTCAACAATGATAGATTTGACAGGTACTTGTTTGGTTGTACCTACAATCCATCGAATGAGAAAAGCAATTAGTGAATTGATGGCTTGTAACATGCCAATGTACACATATGGTCCCCCTTTTTAACTATAATTTAGTACTTGATGTTTCATTTATTGTGGATTTATTGCACATATGATGATCTCCAAACAAGGAAAATACGCAAGTAAATCAACCATCACATCATCAACAAAACATGTGCATAACTGGGAGATTTGAAATACATATTGAATTATTCATGTAAAAAAATGATGGGATTGTTGTCCTACCCAACATTTAGTAATGAAACTACCCATCATGGCCTCCCAACCTACCCAAATTTAATGGCAGAAGAGATATCGAATTATTTTAGATGGAAAATTATATTAGCACACTAACACCTTTGTGTCATGTAGGCCCTTCTCACAAAGGATACTGATCATCCAAAATTATACAATGATTAGGTACCTTAAAGAAGAAAAAATGATTACTTTTCACTCTCAACTCATGGGTTTTCCAAAAGAATGGAGGAACCCTTTAGCCAACATTGATAAGAGATTCTTTGGACACCTCTCTTATGGTTCATTCAATCAAGGCTACTACTAATGCGAAATTTATACTACTAACAGGAAATAGATGGGTTGAGCTCAATATGTTAAGTTAGTGATCAAGGCTATCATTTATCCCCTAACGTAGTCATCGATCTTGTATTCCACTCAAGGGAACTAAAATAAACTTGCATAAAGAGGACCTGTGCATTAGTTCAAGGACTTTCTCAAGTTTCTTGATCCCAAGAATATTCAACAATTTATTGAGTTAACTAATTTCCTTCCTCAACCATGGTTAAGGTCCCATTAACCATCCTCAATGTGAATCTTGTCATGGTACCCATATCCAAATTCTATGTCAAAAACACCCTAGATAGGTTTTATTTTGTGTTTGCAAGTGTGGTTGATGGTAGTTGAGCCCAAGTAACTATTTGGTGTTTTCCTTCCCTAACCATGTTGTTTGAGCTAAAGAATGTTCACTTAGGGCTTAAGCCCCTTGGCTCATCCTAACCTTGTTTAGGCCTCAAGTCCCATTTGTTTTTACGTAGATGAATGCATAAATGATTTTAATAATCTATACACACTTTCAAAATGCAAATATACATGCTTTTAAAGATGTACACAACTTAGTAAAGATTGCACACTATTTTATAAAATAATATGTGGAGGGAATTATGGAGGCATGCATGGAGGCTTGGCAAAAGAAAATAAATCCAAATAGAAATGTATGTGCTTCCTTAGAGTGCATTCACATTCATAAACTTTTGAACGGGCATGCATTTCCATTGCATTTTTTTTGGAGAAGAAACTTCTTTCATCCACTAATAAGGTCATGGACATTAAAATTCACATCCACACATAATTGGATTATTCAAGGCCAACACACATTTAATTATTATTAAATAA
This sequence comes from Pinus taeda, assembly GCA_000404065.3. Classification (NCBI taxonomy): domain Eukaryota; kingdom Viridiplantae; phylum Streptophyta; class Pinopsida; order Pinales; family Pinaceae; genus Pinus; species Pinus taeda. Next base: position 10,732 of record APFE030656199.1, on the reverse strand, counting down.
ATTTAAAATAAGGTTCATTCATTATTCAAATAAAATAAAAACATTTAAAAGTTAAAGAAAACTAACACAAAGTTAATAATTATTTTTGAACATCTCAATAGCTAAAGGTTATGGTGTGGAAGTTAAATAGTAAAAAAAAGTCCAAGAGATATTGGAAGATGAATCCGAAAACTTATAAATGTATGTCATGTGAATAATATAATGCATTCCATGTTTATCATTCATATATGAGGTCTTGTATCTCTAACATGGTATCGGAGCTTCAGTTCTACAAGTCGCAGTTTTATTTTAGCTTCTCCTGGAATAGCGTTGGCTTTTGTCGCATACAATTGTGAAAATCAACTTTAAATGCTCCCTGCCATCTCTGTTCATCAGCGCGGTCTCCAATTTCGGGCACCGTTAAAGAGCTACACCAGATGGATGTTATATCTCCTGCTGCGACTGCACCAATGGCTCGTCAGGTGTGTCTATTCCTCTGCTCAAACTTACACACTTAATGCTATACCTACCCACCTCATAGCTCGGTATTCCATAGCAGCAACTCATAAAATTTTGGCACCGACACCAACACGTTTTGCATAACAATTGCACCTATGACAATAAAAAACTGGAACCCTGCCATTGTTCAGTATACAAAACGCCTTCTCTCAACCTTTGCAAGGCTAAGCTATCTTTAGACAAGTCGATGTCGTCTTCTGTCAGTCCTCCATACGACTAAATAATGATAGCCTGCTCCTTGTTAGTGGCTTTGTATTTAGTAGATTCAATCACAATACTGTTTGCATCAATGTCAAAGGTAACCTCTATTTGAGGTACACCTCTGGGTGCTGGTGGAATGCCAACAAGTTCGAACTCACCAAGAAAATTATTATATGAATCCATTTCACGCTCACATTGCAATACCCTCACTCCTACCTAAGTTTGACCATCTACAACAATTGAAAACACCCGACTTTTTTGTTATTGGAATTGTGGTGTTTCTGTTGATAATCCTTGTAAATGCACCACCAAGAGTTTCAATTCCCAAGGACAGAGGAGTAACATCAAGAATAAGTAACTCTTTCACATCACCAAGAAGTATACCACCCTGAATGGCAGCACCCAAGGCAACAACCTCATCACATCTTTAGTTGGTTGCTTACCAAAGATCTTAGATACAATTTCTTGAACTGATGCAGTGAAGCCGCATTAAACTTGGTATCCTTGTGCGTTGATTGAAGATTACCGTGCGTTGAATTTTTGGTGGTCAAAACTCCTGAAACTCACTCTGGTGATACGTTGTTCATTCTCAGCGCATGTTCTATTCGATCCATTCTCTGCAACCTTATTATTGACAACTTTGTTCCTAGGTTCTGTCAACATTTATGGCCTGTATCTCTTCAAGCTTCATCACCCAAAATACAACTCGAAATAAATCTTAGTGGATTGGGTGAGAGGGAAGAGTTAGTTTTTGAAATACCTTCAGTGAAAGTGACCCAAGTATTGAAGGCACAATACTGCCATTACATACGGAAAGGGTGAACCGACAAAGAAGATAGACGATACAGATAGTTTTGTGGATGAAATCGATGATGGCATGCCATAACTTGAAGAACAGTTTGGTCCTTCGAGCGCTGCCCCTAAAGTGCCTGAGGAAACATCCAGTGATGATGAGATAATTGAATCTGAAGTGGATGGTATCTAGTTTGCATTCCAATTTCCTGACTATATTCAGAAGCCTAGCTATATCCTTTGACTTGGGCACTCAGAAAGTGGTTGTGGTAACACGTAGATGAGGGCCACAAAGTGAGAATGCGTAGAGAGAATGAGAGAGCTCAGTGTGTTGACCTTTGAGTTCAGATGCGTTGGTTCCTTTCTCGTACACTGAACAATGCCATGATATATGCATGCTGGTTGTTCTATTTAATATACAGTGAATTACTGTGAGTTTAATCAACTTTGTATTATGATTGGTTCGTGCTATTTATATCTAAGTCGAAGCCCAAATAAATGAGTTGAAGCAGTCCTGGCATGTATGTTGACTTCAGCTTTAGTGTTGATGCATTGATCTATTCTCTGCGCAGTTTCATGCATATGCGCTAGTCATTATATGTTGGTGTGCATTGGTACATTATTCATGAGGGTCGTTCCATTATTAAAATTGGGGTTTGTTTTTTTAATATTAAAATTTTCGTTTCTGGTTCATGTGCGGTGAATAATTTGTAACAAATGGCAAGGTTTATAGAATATATCAATTCTTTATAAAGGGCCCAACTCCACCATCATTTAGCATTTCTATAAAAGAAGCTTTTGGAACGGATAATGGTGCATTTTTAGTTGAAACCAATTTGAGGTCTTTATTTTCCTACTAAGAGAATTGCGACACTTAATGATTTGTTAGAGCCATTAAGCACACTAATGGTGTTTACTATTCATAACACAGTCCAAATAAGCAAAGACACTCTCGCAGACATGCAAACATGTCTACAACACACAAGAAAAGATTCAATTTTTGCAGTTGCAATTATCAGACCTTGGGAAAATTTGCCCATAACAAGCACATAACTAGTCTTGGATATGACAAGGGCATGTCCTTTCATATTCTAGATTACTCAAATCCCATCCAGTTCCATAGTGTTGGTTTCTTCATGACAGTCCACCTTCCGTTGTTCTAGATTCTGCTCCTCTTCCACAACATCCACGACAGATTGTTAAATGACAACATTTTGACAGAGTTGGCCATATGAAAGATCACTATTTCGATCTTCATCCATGTGAGCACTCTCATAAAACCACTCATTATTCAAATAGATGCTTAAAAAACAAGGCTCCCGCAAGAACAAAGATTCACCTGGGATGGATCGCTTCTTGGTAATGGGCTTCAACAACCAAGAAGATATTTTAGTTATATGTCAAAATTTGTTCTAAAGTATTGAAATGCCTTGCAGTTGAGTTTTCTCCATCATCTCACCTTATATCTAACAGGGGGGGAAGTGATGGTCATCTCCTAGCCTCAAAGGCACATCAAGCGAGCTTGAGCCACAACTTGAACCTGCCGTACCAGATTCAGAGTTGTAGCCAGAGATAAAGATGCCCTTGATCATGCATTTGGTTGGTGTTCAGCCTTAAACCATCTATGCGGGGTTGAGACCTCCATTTTCAGGTTGAGCTTCTCATTGTTCAAAGAAATGGGGACACTTCCTCTGGCACAAGACTTCAACTTCTTGCGAGTTCTAGAAGAGTTCCAAGAATTGCATTAAGTATTCTAGAGTTGGTGGCTATCCTTAAACCACCATAGGTTGTAGACCTCCCTTTTCTAGGTTGAAGGTTTCCCTCTCCAAAGCATTAGGGACACTTACTCTAACGAAAGATTCAACTTCTTACCAGATTTGCAAGAATTTTGGGAACTGCACTAAGTGTTATAGTGTTGGTGGTCATCCTTGAATCACCACCTTATACCAACATTTTAGTGAATAGCTTCAGCCTAATGCTGCCATACATTTTTGCACATTTTTGTATTACAACTCTCTTCTTAGACTCACACACACCCCTTCGGATTAAGGGGGGGGGGGGAATGTTGGACACCTAATCTGCTAAGGGTTATGGTGTGGAAGTTGAATAGTCAAATGAAGTCTAAGAGACCTTGGAAGATTAATCCGAGAGTCACTCCAATGTATTACAAATGTATATCATATGAATACTATAATGCATTCAATGTTTATCCTTCATATCTTCGGTCTTATCCATGTGTGTCTAACAAGTTTTCCCAATTCGTTTCATTTGCAGTTCACTTCATTGCTACCACCACTCTATATTTTTTTAATGGTTCACTTCATATGTGAAAGTATCTACAAGCTATTGAAGGTTGATACATCACTTAAGGCAACTCTCCATCACATTGGTTACTACCAACAAGATATAGAAAAATAGAACTGAAGTTTTCAAGTTTAGTTAGTGGGACATATATTACCATATATCACTACCTTATTAGACCATTATTAATTTAACTCAAACCTTTTCCATATCACATGTTTAACGTTAAAACTATAATAAAATTTCATTTGTAATTAGTTAATAATGTTGAAAAATGCAACAATAAATTCTTAATTTGATTTTGCCTTGATTAAATTGAGAAAATTCGAATTTCCACATCAGTAGACAACTTGGATGTAGTTAAATGAGGTAACATGGCTCTTGTCACTCACTTAGCTCAGTAAATTTGAGTTGGAGGAGTTAGAGTTCAGTTAAGCATGTGTGATTAAAAATTTGTATCAATCAAGGTCAGTTATCTTAGGTTGTTTTCATTTAAACCAGTTCTAACTGTTGGAGGAACTAGTGGAAGGTTAGTTGTGCATTAGGACTTCAATCAAACTCAGTGATCATCTAGTTAACTGATCAATTAGCCTAAAGTGGCTAGTGCATGCAAAGAATTCGAGTTCCCCAAGCTCAGTGGAGATTCCAAGGCAGTGTAACATCAGTTCTAGACTAGTCTTGAGTGTACAAGTGTTGCATGTAGTGAGATGATCAACCTTGGGAATTGCACAATCCATTTTGGAGAAATTCCTAAATTATAGGGGCCTAATTTCTCAAGGAATTGTGCAATGAAATAGGGGCTCAAGAAGAGGCAAAAATTGACTAAGTCTAGATCAAAGATTCTTAGCGAGTAGAGAGATAGGTTATTCACTTGTAGGTTCTTCTTAGTTGAGAAAATCAATTGTAATACATCTCTTTTCATCATAACAATGCAAGCATGCATTGAGGTTTTTAGCAGATTTCTTTCCTTGAAAAAAATATTGTGTGCATGTGTGTTATTTCTTATTTCATTTTTGAGATTATTTTCTAAATTGTGAATTGATTTCCATAGAGCAGTAGAGTAGGTTTCTGTTTTTTTATTTTGATTAAAACTTCATAAGTAGTTGCAAATCTACACCATAATTTCTACAAATAAATTGAATCTCTTATTGCACTTACCGATTCTACATAGGTTTTATTGACCATTGTCCATATCATCGAAATAACAGACAGTGAAATGATTCAGTTTCTTGGATTCTTAGCAAATCTTTTTGATGAAGAATGCAATCACTATAACCACCACCCAGTTTCAAAATCTTTTTGGATCTATCCTTCAAGCTCAACTTTGTTGCTTGTGCCAATGCTATATTGAAGAGGGAATAAGTTGTTATGTGTGGATAAATTCTCCTTATGAATACAATAAAACAACACTCCATCATCCTGCAAAAAGTCACTCTCTTCAGTAATTGATTTTTGACTTTGAAAGAAAGATCAAATGGACATTGGATGTCGCCTTGCATTGCAAAAGGTTCTCATTTTAAATCTAAATTTAGCACATTTGTGAATAGTGATAAATTCTTGCATCCTCTAAAATGAAGACTCAAGAGAAGCATTACAAATGGACAAAATCGAGGTTATAAGAAACTTGATCATGATAGACATTCCTCATTTTGTCCCAGTTCCCAATCTCATAAGATATGTGGGGAATGTGTTCGTGTTTCTTATTACCCAAAACCCTATAACCTTATTTCTCGTTTAGTTCCCAATTCCCGTGTCACACACAGGCAAAGACATCGAGAACTAGTGAAATGACCCAATATGCAAACAACTGAACACAAGCACTTTCATTTAGTTCAGTGGCCAATATAGGGGTGTTTTCCATCAAAATCACTCGAGACTCCTACCTAGGCCCAATCACTTATTCATGTCACCAAGGAAAATAAACCATACTAGGCAACTAAGCATACCACCAGCTTCCTTGCTGAACCACAAAGTCCCCGCAAATTCCTAAAACTTTGAAAAACATAAAATTTGATCTTCAAGGATATATTTCATTAGAATGTCACATAACATGGAGTCAACACTGTCCGATAATGTTTCAGGTGAATTCACTAACCCGATTCACCAAAATCTTCACTCCCCTCATTAAGTGTAGAGAATATTATCTCAGGGGCAATTTTCTGTTAATTTTTCAGATTGTTCTATTCTGTATCAATTACTTTAGCCCAATTGAATGCTTCAATTAGAAATATTTCCAATTAAAATTAGTCTTTCCATTCATCAACAATAATTGGAGGTAGAACAATAAATGCAATGACAAAGGAGACGATCAACGCATCAACAAGAGACACCATATTTGGTCAAAGACTAGGGAAAAACCACACTAGGGGAAAACCCTTTGAAAAATATTCTTCTATTAAATTGTCATAAAATATTCAGTAGAGAGTGTAATGAGCGCAATATATATCATCCAATAGAAAAACCCAACAACATTAAAAAATATGTCCAACATCAAAATATATCAGAGACAACTTTTCCCGTATGCGGTCAACTTCAGTCCTTGGTCAAATCTGAGTCAAACTTCCCGGTTGCATGGATGAGGAGTTGTGCATGCGAATGAAGGTTTCCATTCGCTCCCTTGAGCTTATGATGCCTGCCACTGTGGTTGAATTTTCCTTGAGGCAGGCCAACGATTGTAGCACAAAACCCTAAGACAGATGTGAGCCTCAGACCCTGTAATTTCAGACCTTTACGAACCTCTGTTGTCGTACCTATCTTAGACCTATGCAAGCTAATAAATGAAGAAGAGAAGAATATGCTTGGTGATGTAAAAATGAGCTTGAGGTCAATTGTATTTATAGGTTTCCATGGGTGTCTAATTTTCTTTAGGGTCGACCTTGTCCAAATGTGCATATGCTGACTTTCCTTCATAAGTACATTTCCCCTTATCCAATTTGAGTGATCTTTAGGTCGATTTTGGTCCTCTCAAAAAAGCTACCTAAATAATATCCATCAAATAAGCTACCCAAATTGGAATTTGGCCGTAGTTTAATATTTTTAACACTCCCTCTCAATTAGGGAGAATTCCACTTGTCAAAATCTGATCATTGAACATTCTGTCACGTAATCATGTTAACATATCATGACCCATCTCTGCTCAACTCTATCTGTTGAAACATTTTAGAATCTAAAGAATAAGAATCAATGGGGAGCTAAAGCTACCACCCTCTACATCGTCGGAGAGCATATCTCAATCCGAAACCACATCGGAGAGTACATCTCAACCCAAAATCTCATGGGGTAGCTAAATATCTCCAACCCCATATCGAGCAATAGGTGATATAGGGGAGCTACTACTCAACCCATGTTATTGCCTACCAATCTTACCAACAATGACCCTAAAGAGTCACGTGGTAGAACACCTGCATCATAATCTGAGCTTGGTCAAGATACCCAACATACCAAAAGGTAAGCATCACACACCCCCAAGCCTCCTCAACCCATTGTCCAAACGGGAAGGGACAATTCCAATAAGCCTAGTGTTGAGTCCCAAACTTACACCTTCCCTACATCCCTTTTTAGCCTTTTTCTCCAGTTACCTGAACCTCTAAGCTATCAAATCATTGCATAATAGTTTAAAATGAGTATATAAATGGTTTCCTAACTATGTTTTGTGACTGCTGTTTGATTTAGATTTTTTTTCAACCAGTTGCGGAATCTGTCACTTTCCGTAGCCAGAATCAGTTTCCACAGCCTTTTTGTTAAACTGTATGCTACAGGTGTCTATTAAAGAACTCAGCCACATGGGCAAGCCATAAAGGATGTGGACATGGAACGTGTCCCCTTGGTTCAGCCAAATCATCCATAGAAGCCTGCGGTCAAGGCCGGTCAAACGGTGGTCAACACAAGGAGTTAAGCGGTGGCACGGCTCTGTTTTCAGCACGAGGAGGATTGCGTGGCAAGGTCCTGAGTTTTAGGAGGTGTATTAACACCTAGGGACTGCTCATCGACCGAATACAACAAACCATCTCTTGGATTTGTTGTCCACGACCACCATGCTGCTATAATTCCGGATTTTGTCTTTTACGTGCTTGGCTACCAGCGCAGGCCGTGTTAGTTTGTTATGTATTTTCTGCTATAAATAACACATCTCCATATGTGTATAGTTAGTTAGTTGCTGTGTGTAAATTTGATTGTTGTAAGACCCTTTGAGCCGAGACTTAGTCTCTATTTCATAACTGCTTTGCAATATATGAGAAGACACTGATTTTGCGTTCAATTTCATGATTGGTTCTGATTGACCGAGGGTGCAGAGGGCCCCTGTACACCAAGGTCCTGTAGTTGATGTATAGTTTTATGTTGTTTTCTTCATTTTACGCTCTTGATACCATAGATATTTGCTGTATATATTAACTTGCTCATGGTTTACGTCATTTGCTGTTCATAAGTCTCTTTTATGCTTTTATTTAATTGTCAACTGATCAGTGGTTGCATTTCAGGTTCTAATAGGAAGCCCGGGCAGTACATATAATTTTTGATGACTAATGACATAATGGGGTTATCTTGTCCTACTGCTGATTTGTTTTATTGGTTTTAATTCCAGCATTGCTTATTTCTTAGTTTTTCTTTGATTCATTTACTTTGCTGCAAGTTAGTGATTAGACTATTCATATCATTCTTCAGTTACCAAATGATGAGGGATTGTAGAGTGAATGTGTAGCTTAATCTTAGTTTTATTTCATGCAACTTAGATAGCAGATCATTCAATTTGTGTATGACTACTTCCTATAGCCAGAGCGAGTCAAATGGTGAGGGGTCAAAATGAGTTGATGTGATATGATTAGTTTACTTTGATTTCAGTCTTTAATTTGCTTTGAGTTCAGTCTTTTCTTTTCTTTTTATAACAGCAGCAAGGATACTGGGTTCCATAGTCATAGTTCACTGTTTTGTTAATTAAAATCTAGGCACATCTTGATTTCATCATTGCAAAGTCTAAACACCTTTGGAACACTTTGAAGTTTGGAAATTATTCATTCAATACAATTGCCCATATTTGATTACTAGAATCACCATCTCACACACCATTTCACATTAGGGAATCAACAAGAAGATAAATCCAAAAACAAATCAAAAACTAAAAACGACAAAGAAATAAGAAAATGGTTATCTTGCATAGATAGTGAACTTCACTTCAACAGTTTACGACTCCCGGATTGACAATTCATATAGCAATTTAGAACACACTAAATTGACCAAACATTTTGGTGCCATTGCCGGGGAAGTGAAACTAGGTAGCCAAATTCTTAAAAAAATAAAAAAAAATAAAATAAATAAATAAATAAATTATATACAAAAACAAGAAAATTTCAAGAAAGGTAAAAAAATTGATTATTTCTCAAAGTATGCTCTCCTCTTGCACCTATTGTGACCTAGAGGATCAGAAAAGAGAGTTATTGATTTAGTAATTTCTTGAGTATGCTCTCTTCTTGCACCTTGAGTGATCTGGAAGATCAAAAAGAGAATTATTAACCTGACTTGAAGAAATACAAATGATATGCATAAAACAAGAGATTCTAGGGGACGGTTTATAGCTAGGGCCAAAAGTTCAATTTTTACAACTCCATCCACTCCAAGGTATAGGAAAGATACACCTCGAACATCTCCAACTCATACTCCTAGCCTTAGGATCCCTGGAGTTCAAGAGGTAGTAGTTGAATTAGGAGACTCTCCCACACCATCCACTGAATCTGAGTTAGGAAAAGACCCTTTCTTTACTTCTAGAGGAAAACACATTGTAGTTGAAGAAGTTGAATCACCTGAAGAAGAAGAGGGAGAAATTCCTCCTCATTCGCCATTGATAGAAGAATCAGAGAACTCTAAAATCTCTGAGGAAGCTATCATGACAGAGGAAGTAGTAAATGGATTTGGAGGAGGTAGAGGTAGAGGTAGAGGAGGAGGAAATAATGGAGGAGGTAGAGGCAACAATGGGGGAAACAGGGATGGAGACAACTCATTTGGATTTCCTATAGTTGATGAGGAATCTCGAATAACAATGAAAAATATATCACCATCTGTCCTCCCAAACTTTTATGGGTTGAGAAGTGAGGACCCTGAAACATTTTTATTTGAGTTTGAAGCCGCGTGCCGAACTTATGATTACATGGAAGATGCTCAAAAAATCAAGTTGTTTCCTTCAACATTGAAGGGAGATGCTCTAAAATGGTTCATGAGACTAGTCACTCAATCAATTAGGACTTGGAATGAAATGAAACAAACATTTTTGGATAGATACCTGGACTATTGTATGCCCACCAATCATAAGGATGAGGTATTCAAAATGGTACAAAAAGAAGATGAAAACTTGGAGGATCTACTTGAAAGATTTTAATATAACCTCAAAAGAGCAAAAATGAGTAACCTATATGAAGAAACCTTGAAAGCCCTTCTACTAAAATCCATTAGAGATGAATGGATAGATATTTTGAATATGATGGGGAAAGGAGATATATCTCAACTTCCACTTCATGATATAGCAGAGCTATGTGTCCATCTCTCAAGGGGAAAATCTAAAACTGGAAAAGGGCCTAGAGATCCTTCTCTCATTAGAGCAAATAAATCTGTAACTGGATCAGTGATTAGGGCTGAGATTGGAAACATGCTTGATGAGTTCAAAACATATATTTTAGGGAGTCGTAGTGAGCAACTAGACACCCTTAAGATACAAAACAAGCAGAAAGCAGAAGCTGAAGCGTTAGCCATCTTTTGTCCAAAATGTAGGAAGAAACACGCCCTAACAGAATGCCCCTTAGCTGCAAAAGTTGTAGAAACATGTGCAATTTTCTCAGAAAGCCATGAGACCAAGGATTGTCCTTCAATTCCTGGGCTCAAAGTTGTCTTTCAAGAAGACCCAAATTCAATTGAGTCTCTCTGTTTTGTTTCAAGGAGACCTTGGCAAGGGCAA
>APFE030656197.1:0-14246 GCA_000404065.3 Pinus taeda | reverse complement strand
TCTGGCTAGATTTGGATGCCCTGACAAAATAATAGCAGATAATGCTGCTGCATTCAGATCTAAAAAAATGGTCAATTTTTGTCATAAATTTCATATTACATTGGGACACTCCACAGCATACTACCCCCAAGGCAACGGGCTGGCAGAATCTTCAAACAAGAGTTTGGTAAATATGATCAAGAAGATATTAGAGGAAAACAAGAAAAACTAGCACAAGAAACTAGTCAATGTATTATGGGCAGACAGACTAACGACCAAAAGATCAATTGGGGTCAGCCCTTATGAATTAGTCTATGGTTTGGAGGCTAAATTCCCTTCATCATTAGGAATCCCTGCTATGAAGATACTCCAGGAGTGCCAAGCTGAGCCCAATGACATGCAAAGAAGGATAAATCAGATTATATGTTTGCAGCAAACCAGAGAGGAAGTTTATAACAGAGTTCAAATTTTACAAGAAAAGCTGAAGAAGGCATTTGACAGAAGGACCAAAGCAGAGGATTTCAACATAGGTGACAAGGTACTCAAGTGGGATTCAAGGAGAGAGAGTAAGGGTAAGCATGGAAATTTTGACTCCCTGTGGAGAGGACCATTCCTAATACACGCAGTACAAGGAAACAATACCTATTTTCTGCAAAATCTGGACAAAACTGACTTAGAGGAAGGGCCTGTCAATGGCAGGATGCTCAAGCACTATTTTGATTACCTTCCATGAACAGAGCTGACCTGCTTTTGTACATAGTTTGTTGTGTATAATTAGTTTGCTGTGTATAATGTTGTATATATTGTGGTTTTTTTAGGCATGAAGACAAGATCATTCTGAGAGGCATTGCAGATAAGGAATAGGATGAAAAGACATTCTGTGTTTCAGTACATCATACATCTTGAGGAATCCAGGATGATAAAGCTCCAAAGTTTCAGAGCAATAGCTCAAGGGCCTAGGCATACTGACCTGTTGTTCTTGGCCTTTCAGGAGGAAAGACCATCCCCATGTGGAGCCACTGTTGGATACCTATACCAATAGGTTTCATATTTCATGATGGGATATCAAAGGTCCAAATATGCTCTGCTTTGATAAATGCAAAGATCCCATATTTCCCTAAGAAGACAATGTCTGTCTTAGTTTTGATAAAAACTCAATTTTGATGGGTGGTCCAACAGCTTAATCTGGATCATGCCATGTTTTTCAATTTCCATGTTGTAGAATAGAGAATGATATCTGTCCAAACTGTTTAAACTTGGCAGATCAGTAGCTAGGTAGAGAAGCTAAGGTTCCCAACTGCTTAATCTGGGACCTTGGATGAAATAAGGGTTGTATTAGATAGGGAATGAAAGCAAAAAAGCCAATGAAAAGAAAATGCATTCAAAGGGTTTGCAAGTCCAAGTGCACCCTCCAAGAAGGAACAAAAAATGCTAGGAACTAGTTGGGTAGGTAGATGGGGTTGCAGAAAAGTTGTCTCTTTCAAGACCAAAAGTTGCTGAAACATCTACAAGAAAGGCAACACACTGGAGCATGACTAACTCCCTTGTTCTCATTTGTATATCACTCCTTGCTAACACCCCTTCATCCACTGGTTTATACAGCAAACTCAAAGGTTTTGTCATGATACTAATGGCCTTCAAAAGCCACATTTTTGTGTAAAAATATTTTCATTTTCATCTACTCTTGATTACAAGTTATTTTCAAAGAAAACGTTGTTGAATCAGCCCTCACTCATGTTTCCTCCATATTAACAACTAACTCTACTATTTAGCTCCTTATACCCCTCTATCCCTATTATTATAAACACCATGGTGTATAAACCCCACAATGCATAAATATCCCCTCCTTGGCACTATAGCCATAATATTCTCTCCCCGGGACTTGATTTGACACCTTGTCAAGGTCAAGAACCCATGCTCCCCCTTTTGCTCCATCTCAACCAGTTTCCCTACCCAAAAAGTTCCATTCCACCTTAGAAAACATTGAAAAAGCATTGGAAAACCTTTAAAAACCCATAAAACTACTCAAAGGGGCGGAAAACATTGTAAAATCACCCTCCCCCCGCTTTATCCTAAGGTCGGGGGTCATCTGCCTTTTCATATTACATAAAACCCATTTCACCCACTTCCTATAGTTTCTGCCTTTACCAATGATTTATGCCCAAAATGTATGAAAAACCCTCTTTCTAAAGTTGGCGGACCGAAATATTTTTGTAATAAAAAAAAAAAAAAAACCCATTGAAAATTCTCCAAAAGGAACAAATAGTGCATGGAGGGTCCCGCCGCCACGTTTGCAAAGAAAATTATTGTTTATTGCCCGCCCGCTGGCCTCTATTGTCCGTGCAGATTGCCCGCCCGATAACCGTCAGATGGAGCCGGATCTAGATCTACGGCGGAGGTTGATTTCGGGCAAACCCGACGTCTGCAGGTTAACCGAAGGAGCAGTTACAATTCGCGCAAGTTGGGCGCCTGACGACCGTTCAATCGCCCGCTTCCAGATCCACGGCCTATATGAATATCGGAAGGCCTTACGTGTCTGACAGATACCTTCCGATATCTGTCAGATGCTTGCGTCAGGCCAGCATCACACCAGGGACACGCGTCATTCTATGATTGCATCGGAGCATCGCCTGACAGTCCGTTCAACGTACAAATCCGCTTCCGATATGGCGACACCTGTCCCGCCCACGTTTGTGCCCCGCTGCCGTGCACGTCACCGCCACTTCCGCCCGCCTCGTTCCCCATTCATCCACCTGGCCGCCACCTCACCGCCCCGTGGACCTGCTGTTGACCGCCACATCACCCGGTGACGTCATGATGACGTCACCCAACCCGGGCCCCCATGATGACGTCATGCTGACGTCATCCGAAAAGCGCGCCAATAAAGCCAAAAAAGCCATATTTTCACCATTTTTCGCAATTTTCGCATATTTTTCAGAAATTACTGTTAAAGCTCTCTGCATGCAATTTACGACGCCCGCGCCACCAGCCAACCTCCAACCAAATTCAAAGGACCCAGCGCGCGAAACTAACTGCATTCTTCACTCCACGCCACTGTTTACCAGGTATTTGAGCTTCGTCCTCCCGCGAACTGGTTTTTCTCGAATTTCTTGTAAAAATCACCATATAAGCCATTTTAATTGTGAATTTCACCGTTAAACCCATTGTACCCTACCCTATTTGACCAGTTAAAGATAAAACACAGCGTCGGAGACCCCGAATTGAGTGCACTTTCTGTTAAAACCTACCCTGTTCGCGCAACCGTGGACTCCTACATAACTCCCAAACTGACAAGGGAGGTCTCTCTGCTGCTAAAAACCCCTCCTCAAAAAGCCCAGCATTGTAATCCTTGACTGTACACCAACCCTGTTATGCCTGGTTCCCATCAAGTTCACTATTGCAAACAGCATTTCAGAGATTATTTGTGTAAAACATGGAGACACCTGAAATCCTTAATGTCACTCCTCTGAATGCTCCTCAAAGAGAGCTAGACTGGCAGGACCTGGCAGATCTGGATTATCAGATCTCAGAAGATTCCAGGGAAGGATGCACCCCTCATATTCACTTGCTAAATGAGTTCAGGGCTAAGCACAGAGATGGAACAGATATCCTAGGCATCTGGGAGTCTGCCCTGCCAACTTTTAAAATGCCTCTAGTCAAACAATTCCCTGATCTCATCTATCTTTGTGCCAGTTGCTATGAGCCATCACAGAGAGCTGTAGTCAACTCCAAGGGTGAAGTTGTATTCCATACTACCCCTCAGGCCATCAGGGACATGGTTCAGTTCAAGACTGACAAGAAAATGGTTCCTTTATCCCTGCTGGACTTAATCAACCAAGGGACCAAAACACTTACAGAGGCAGAGACCTGAGGTTCAACCAACTGTTTGTTAGCAAATCAGACACAGTACTGCATCCTCCTATCTTTGATGGATACCTAAATCAACTTGGACTAGACCTGGCCCATATGGTGAGCTCAGTTCTGGGATACAAATCAACGGAGTATATAGAGGAAACTGTGCTAGTCATGATGTTAAGGTTTGCCCCTGGGAGGACCCCTATCTGCTACAACTATGCCACATACATCTCGGACAAAATTCATGAGCAGTTCCTGCATTTACCCAGAGAGAGGTTGTTCAGATACACCTCATATATCTATCATCTTATTCTGTATCACCAATATGAAAAATTCTCCTTTGAAATCAAGAGAACCGATGCAGCAGGAAACCCAAGATCGGTTGTATATTGGAGCTCAATCTTCCATCGCCCTTCACCCTATACATATTGTGAGTTTATAGATCTGTTCATTCATCCTGCCCTCTCTTTACTTATGACAGAACCTCCTCCAAGACTCACTGAGGAAATGAAGAGGATACTGCAACTATCCACTGCTTACAGCATAGGGGACTGGTATTTTTACCAGCATCACACAGTGATTAGAATATATGGGTGTGAGCTGCGCCCTTTCAGGCTACCCAAGTTTGTGCCTATGAGGCTCTTTGCCCTGGAGTATTTCAGACAGTTTGCCTATGCCGATCTGATCCATTTTGCAGGAAGGGGCAAGAAGGCACAACTTAAAGTTAAAAACCAGCTCGGGCATTTGGTTTTAAACAAAAGAGAAGGATGGAAGGAGGCAGAGAAAATGTTGCATTGCCTGGGCCTAACACAAAGCTTCCTGTGGAAACCATATGACCCCAATGGTTTTATATCCAAGAGGAGATTAAAATACTAACTCTCCAGTTATGAGCATAATAACATGATCCTCATAAAAAGACATGCAAACCTGCCAAAATGGCATAAAAACACCTTGATAGAGCCTCTGACCCAAGAAGAGCTAAATGACAGGGCTAGAAGACATTTATTGAAAATGGCTGATTTGGAATGTCCTTCTCAGGTGCCTACCCTACCCAGTCCTCATACAACAACGCCAGCTTCCTCATCTGCAACACAAGAAGGGGCAGCACAAACTTCAAAGCAGGGGCAGGACAAAGGAAAGGGCAAGGTAATGGAAGAAACAGAGGGCCAACAGGGCCAGCAGGAGCAACAGCAGCAAAATCAGCAAGAAACTGATCAACAGGATCAGGAACAGTAAAAAGGAGAAGGCCAGGCAGCCACCCAAGATAAAACAACCAGCATGGCGCCTCCTAGACAAGATTCTAGGGTCGACCCTTCAGTCCTCCAAACCCCTCTAAGGGAGGACATCAGCAGGAAAAGGGAGAGGGATACCCCTCTCACAGAAGGTCCAGAAAAAAGGCAAAGGCTCAATCCATTTTCGGAAGAAGAAATGCAAAGCCTTGACACCTCTGCCGGCTCATTACAGCAAGAGCAAGATAGGACAGCACTTGGGGAGGTCAGCTCCTCAGGACATGGAAAGAGTGCAGCTCCAAGCATAAAGGACCAGTTCAGGGATGCTAAGAGGAGGAGTGAGCCACTCAAAATCAAGCTCTACAATCATTTGTTGAACATGGCCCCTACAAATCAACAAAGACTAATGGCTGCTTTTGATGTGCAAGAAAGCAAGCTAGTAATGAGCCATTTTGCCCCTACAGTGCCGCATCCTCAAACACCTGCTGATTATATAAGGACAAACTTAGAAGTCCTTGCAAAAGACATCCACCCCATGGACCAGATCGAGCTCCATAAGCAGACGGGTGAGATGGTCTATGCCACCCTGGCAGACAAGACCTTGGTAAATTATAGGCTGCAAAACAGTTTAAATAACACTGCAGCTCAGCTTGAGTTGGAGAGGGCATCCTCTCAAGCCAAGGACAACAGGATCAAGGCACTAGAAGAAATCATCATAGAATTTGGGCATGATCCCAATGATGTTAAGGCCATACAGGAGGTCCTTAAACTAAGGGATGCAGATGTAGCTGCAATCAAGAAGAAGATGAATATCCCACCAACGCTACATCCTCAGACAGATGAAGTGGCCCAACAGAGAAGAGAAAAGGATGTCACTGCACTTTTGATGAGCTTATATAAAGAACTGGTGGACACCCAGCAAAAGCTGCAGGATACAGAGACTACCCTGGAAGCAACTATACAGAGGGGAGAACAAGGGCAGTCCTCCAAACCACCCATAGAGACAATAGACCTGGAGGAAACCCCTAAAGACCCTCCAAAGCAACAGACAGCAGAAATAGCTCCAGCTACAACAGAGCCAGCCACAACAGAAGCAGCTACTACAGCACCACCAACAGAGCAGGCCAAGAGCCTGGATATGCAAAAATTAAGGCAAGAACTTCAAGTGCTGGAAGCTCAAATGATAGAGCTAAATAAGGCCAAGAAAAGCTTAGCAAAGATAGAGGAAAAATATGATAAGTCTAAGCAAAATGTGGCTGAGAGAGAGAGGGAAGTAAAAGCCCTAAAAAAGACAGTTGCAGAGCTGGAAAAGCAGCTCAATTTTGAAAAAGTAACAGCAGAAGTCAAGCAAGTGATTTGGACTGCCATTGGACAATCAATCACTAACCAATGGGAGTACATTGATGCTATATATGAGCAGATAGGACTCATTGGCAGGGCAAAGAAAGAACTACACAGAGCAAGAAACGCCCTTGGCAACATGGCAGACCTTGCCCCCAAGATGATTGAAGTCCTAAACTACAGAACTGGTTCTCAGTTGATAAAAATGGGAATTGCTAATAGGACAGAGACCATTTCCATAATCAAAAGAACCACATCAATGAAGAACCTAATTCAAACACTGGACAGAAAGATACATGATATACAAGCAGATATAACTAAGTTCCAGAATAGGTTCACAGCCCTGCAGGACAAAGGGCTTCCCAGTTTGGAAGAATCAGGGCAGCTTCTCTCCCATGAGAAATACATCAAAAGGGTGAGCACTTTTGCAGCAATCCAAATTGCTGATACATCTGGGTCATCTTCAGCAGGCCCATTAACAGGACAAGCTCTTTTTAATAAATTAGATAATTTGTTTTTTATTAAAAATGAGGTAGCACATTTATTTGATGAGCCTCCCCATTTCTTTAAGTACACAGAGGCTGATGAGACCATAGGGTCAATTTTGAGGCATCAGCTTCCCCCTCGAGACATATGGCAGGACTTAATAAAATTACTTTTGAACCAAAGTTGAGGAATCAAATCTTTTGCAGCAACACAGTCCATATTGCATCTACAGGAGGACAAAGCTATGACAGCAAGCATAAAGACACTGAGCCAACTTAGCACAGGTACTCAGCATCAGCAGCAACTTCAGCAGGTACAGGTGGCAGGGCCAAGAAGATTCAAAAGATCAAAGTGACAGAGCACTTCAGTTCATATTTATAATAAAGCCGCGCAATTAACTCTACAGTGCCCAAAGGTCAAAAATTCGTCCTGACAGCAGTTAAAGGCTTTTAAAAGGCATTTATGCTTGTATTAAATTCTCATCTACTCTCCTGTACAAATGTAAGAGATATTTTCCCTCTCAGATGACTCCATTCCTGAGATATTTTTGTATGTAAACCTCTATATATTCCCCCTCGCGTTTGTTTAGAGGGGTTGGACTCCGGATGTAAGAAATTCTCCTGATATCTTCTCTGTAACTCTGATATTGTAAACTCTCAGACAGTTTAATACAAAAGGCAGTGGGATTTCTTCAAAGATGTTTGTCTTCTTGATCTCTTGATGGTGTGTGGCTCAAAGTGGCAGGATTCCTGTGCATTACATGATTCAATAAGTTTTCTCATGACTCTTTATTTCACATGTGTTTCCTGTTATTCCATATGTATCTCATGTTGTCTATACATTTGTAAAGCTAGATAGTCAGGAAAAAGAATAGCCTCAGGACTTGGTCATCGACTACCCTGAGCTCAATCTAAACTATCTCATATGTTTTCTTCTGATAAGGTATTTAAAGCGTAATTTTTAACTGCTACCTTTAAAAACCATATCATCACTGTGTATTATTGTTTAGGAATTCAAGTAATTGCTCCTAGATAACAAGCCTGCTATCACAAATATACAGCTTAAGTAAGGAAATCTTAATTGCTCATTGCTAGTTGTATTCACCTCACTCTCACTATTTACAGTTTGTTTCATGGAATGCACACAGGCCCTGTAGCTTTTTCCCTCACCAAAATCAAGATCCCAAGAGAAAACAGTCCTAGACCCCATTGCCCAATGGACTAACCTTACCTGCTGATATACTTTAAAAAATCAGAAGCATCCTCCCAACCAAAAACAAAAACAACCAGAATATTCACTCCATAACTAGCCTAAAACCTTCACTGAAAGCAGTGACAAAACCATTATAGAGAGAGCCCTCTCTGACTGCAGCTAAGCTAGAAGCTGCAGCCCAAAGATTGGTTAGTGGTTACCCCGGCCGTATTCTCTTAGGAGTCAAAGAGAACAACCTGGGTGTTAACAGTTTGATTGCATGCATGCCACTTATGGCACCTCTGAACACCTCCATTATCGGCTCACACCCTCCTTGTCGCCATGCAAGCCAAGATACCTGCAGAAGAGCAACAAATTATCAGTTCTTATGAGGAAATGATTGTCAAAGGGAAATAGGGCACCGAGAACCATACCACACCCACGCTATGAATCAAAGGCGACGAGATCGTGGACGAAGACGCCAGGGCCGCCAGCATACAACATGCACACAAGAAGGAAGGACTGTGACAAGACCCCTCGCGGGGATCCTGCAGCAGTCCAACCTGCTTGAGTGAAGACTATCCACGGCACCGCCATGTTAGAAGAGACGCGGGCGCATAAATATAAGCTAGTCACTCAGTCGCCAGCATCCGGTAGCACACGTCATGAAACCTCAAGCCGACGGGAATGTGCGGCGCAGGGCAATCCAACATTCAAAGGCTGGTAATCAATTGCAGACGCGCGCAGGTAAGTGCTCGAACCCTTCTCTCCATCAAATTGCACGATTAGCTTCGATTTGCTTTGCATGGCGTAAAGATGAATGATTGAGCGGCCGTAAGGCCAGTGACTAGCCACGTCGGTTAGTGAAAAGATGGTTAGTGGATGAGGTGGCAGCCACGACAGAAGAAACACACCTGAGGATCAAGCCCGTCAACCGTGCAGCAGAGCTTAACTGGAAAGGGCGGCGGCAGATCTGTGGGAATGAATGCAGCGGTAAGGGGAGGTGCAGGTGAATGATTGAGTGACATCATCCAACGGTCTGGCGGGGACAACTCACCCTCGCGCCACGAGCTGCACCGATTCAAAATCTAATCGGCTCGTTCAAATAAAAATCTCTGCCACCTTCACCTCACAACTCGAAGAGCTTCTCTACCTACCTCTGCATGTTCATACGCCAAGCTCTCGGCTAACTGAACTCTGATAATACATCTCTCTCATTGACCAACCATCGTTCTCTTCGAAGCTTGCGCGCATTCTACAGGAGAAGCCTCTACAGGAACGCAGCTTCTACAGGAAATTGAAGACGACACGGAAAAAGGTGGCGGAAAGGAGGTAACTCTGAAACTTCCTCGTAATTGGCTTTCAAAGGTGGCACGGTCATGTTTCACAGTCGGGTCATAAAAATCCTTGAATTGTTATGCCATACTATCGCTCCTATAGGATAGTGATATAATTCGGTTGTAGTGCTTGCGTGCTCTGTCCATTAAACCGCATTCTACTCATATTCACCCCCTGTAGTCCAGACCACCGGTTCATCATGCCTGGAGGGTTCATCAGACGAGAGCCCACTAACATAGCCATAATGAGAGAAAACCAGGCAGTGGTTGACATTTTCACACAAGCGCAGTGGATGCCTTTTTGTGAAAAGTTTCAGGGATACGACGAGGAAGTGGCAGAAGAGTTCTTGCGGGGCTTGAAGCCAAAATCCGACGTCCTGGCCACAGTCAAATTCAGAGGCCTGAGCCTCAAAGTGACACCAACATCTATCAGCAAAATCACGGAGCTTCCCATGGGTCTTCCGTGGAACAAGGATGAACGGAAGCAGAATCAGCAAGTAAAGAAGGAATTCTTCCCACCAAACGAGGAATTCTCTGAGGACAAGAATGGAGTACGCAGGGTTAGCTTGACACCACCGTGGAATGAAGTAAGCCTGCAAATCATGAGGTATATCACCTGTGAGGGTCGTCACAACATCGTATATGCATATCATTTCCGACTGCTCACCGAATTACGATACAGGGTCAATCTTCCTGTAGAGTAGAAATTGGGCCTTCCCTATTTCTTGCTGCAATCATTGATGGAATGCGCTACCAAGCTGAAGGATGGCGTTCCAGAGCAGGTGGCCCACCATGGGCTAATTAAGTTTCTGGTAGAGGATGCACTGCATTCTTACAAGGTCCCCCTCTCGTGGGAATCCTTCTGAAATCTAACTCGTGAAGGGGACGTGAAGACACTGCTGGAAGAAACAGGGACGTCCAGTGGAGAAGAGAAAGAAATAGTAACCAAGGAGAAGAAGAATGCTCGCTCCAGTGCCCCGACTACTGTGAAGAAAGAGCAACCCAAAGAAAAGGGTGCTGAGGAAAAAGCTGACTCTCCCATCCTGTCAGCGAGGGAATTGAGGACAAAAAATAGAAGGGACAAAGCTGGAGCAGGCCATGTCAGCCTAGATACGTCTCCAGCACCTGCCAGCAAGCCAAAAGAGAAGACCGCGGCAGCAAAACAAACAAAGAGCAAGACACTTGTCCCTACAGGAAAAGTCAAACAGGCTCCTACAGGAAGCCCAAAGACGACTTCTACAGGAAGCCCGAGGACAGCTTCTACAGGAAGCCAGGCCAAGACACAGTCAAAAGAGAAGAAGGCGGACATTCTGGCTAGAGAGGCAGTGGCTGTATTAGCTGGCCTCAGTACGCCACCTGTGCAGAAGGGGAAGAGAAAGAGAGACCCTCCTCTCTATTTCAAATGTCGGAGAAGCACGAGGATTAAGACCGGGAAACCGCAGGCACCATCCAGCAGCCCAATTATCATCAAGGACACCCCCGGTTCTCCCAAAGCACAGACACCTCCTTCTCCAAAAGTTCAGTCACCCGTTTCTCCCGAAGTTCGATCACCGGTTTCTCCTGAGGCAAGATCACCTATTTCTCCCACGGAACGATCACCTGCTTCTTCTAGTGAGAGATCCCCCTCAAAAATTACAGTTACCTATGAGAAGGGGAGCCCGAAGAAGAGTACGTGGCAAGAAAGAATAGACCTGATGGACGAGAAAACACAGCTGCAGCAAGCCCAGGAGGTCCTACAGGATACGCTTGCTCGTCTACAGGAAACAGAGCAGAGAGAAAAGGAGGGGCCCTCGTCACCTAAAAAGGATGAGCTAGAACCTCCAGGGGAGGAAGAAAAAGAGCATATCGCTGAGCCTACCCCTTCACCCAATTTGAATTCTTACTACAATTTCTTGGAGGCAGGAAAAATCATCCCGCAAAAATTTACTGTTCCATTATTTATTGCATTAGAAGAGGAAAAGGTCCGGTCTCACACCTGGATGCAGATCGCCAAGTCTAAGGGCGTGGCCGACATAGGCCCTCTACAGGCACAGCTCAGAGAAATTAGGAGCGAATTTGCAATGGCCAAACAGGTGGCCAATTGCCAGCAAACGTTCCTGCAGGAAGAAAACCAAAGGTTAAGTTTGCAGCTAAAAGAGCTGAAGGCAAGAGCATCGACATCCTCCAAGGTTGTCGTGCAAGACCAGCCAGGCACAAAGGAGGTGCCCTCCAGCCTTGAAGAAACCATAGTGCAGCTACAGGAAGAACAACAGCAAGCAAAAGTTGCAGAGCAAACACTCAAGGAGCAGCTACAGCAGAAAGACACACAGCTGGCCTGCATGGCCAACTGGGCCATAGAGGCAATTCAGTGCAGGGCACCTGCAAGATCTTACGGTTTGTTTTTAAGGGATCAGTGGCTGCAGTTCCAAATAAACACCCTGGCACAAAGAGGTATGGTAATTCAAAGCCCACACCAGTTTTTTGAATTATGCAGTACTAGCTCAGCAGAGGACAGAGCCAAATTGGCGGAGTTCTACCTTCACAATTTGGCCCTGCCTAATGAGGTCTCATGGGATCCCAACATTGCCTTGGGTGACCTACAATTGATGGCATTGGCCTCATGGTTAAACCATGAGGACCAAAGAGCAAACGAGGCCAAATTGATCATGAACAAAGAAATGAAGGAGCCCCTGCTCATTAGGCCAGAAATAGAAGACCCGGTGACCCTCATCTCGACACATAAGCAATTAGCTACCGACCCCACAGCTTCCCTAAGGTGGATGGACAAACAAGCTCAAGCTATCACCCACTTTGAGGATATGGAAAGGTTGTTGGGGGACAATGCTGCTCATGCTTGTCAGCGTAGGTGGAATACCCTGGGCCACAGCTTACAAGTCCGAGAATATCACACACCCATCCGGATGAGGGAAGCTTTGGCCAGGGTTTCCCTCTACAAGAAATCCGTGCAAAGCCTCCAAGCCAACTGGATCGGCCTTAAACTCAGCCCACCACTACTGCTGGGTCTGACTGAAGGAAATTCAAAGGAAAATGAAGGTCAACAATGGGCAGAGGTGGATAGGACAGCAGGATTTCACACCTGCAGGGAGGATACCACCACTGAGCCTTGGGATGCCAGCGAAGCAGTGAGGGCCATGAAGGACGAGGACTTGGACTGAGTTTCTCAAGGATGAGCAAATGATTCAGCTGGGGGGTGATGATGAGTCCCAATTTTGGTACAATTTGGGATCATTTTGGCCTACTTTGCTTGCTGAAACCATTCCTCTTTATTTTCTTATGCATGCATTTCTTAGTTTATTCATGTTGTTTGTAGGAGGAAGGTTAGACACTTTATCCACGTGACTAATGCATTGTGATTCTAGGTTTTGGCATTAAAAAGGGGAGCAAGAAACAACGAAAGAGGAGACAAGGAGACAATGAGGTGGCTCTGCTGATTTCGTGGAGTAATGTCCACGGCATTGGGACATTCCTCGTGATTCCCACCGAGAACTCCGAGCTCCAATCAAATCTCCCCTCCGAGCTTCAGAAGCAGCTAGCTGTCTACAGAACAACAGTCATATAACTGTCTACCAGAACAGCAGTTCTGACTGCCTCACAAATCCGCAGTTAACCTTCAGTTGGACAGCCGAGCTCCTAGAATCAAGGCTACTTGGCGGACCATCATTTTTGTATAAATATGGAGGCCTTAACCTTAGATAGGTTGTTGAATCTCTCGGGTTATGATATAATTTTGGAAGCAGTCCAAGTTTTGTTTTTTTGCTGTAAGCCAATTTGGCATGACTCTAAATTATGAATAAAGAGGACAGTTTGTGATCGATTCCTGAGTTTTATTAGGAGACTATAGCTCTCAGGTTAGGGCCCAACCTGAGAGCCATAGATCCCCTCTGTTGTAGTGTTGTTTATATTTCATTTCCAGCACTTTAAGTTTCATTTACATATGCAATTCGAATGGTAGTCTGGTAATTTGATTTTCTTATGAGTTAGATAGATTTTGCTTATGGCACAATTACTTGCACTTGCTTAGTGTAGCAGAGGAGATATAACATCCATTGGAGCTCCATAAAAATGGTTGTTAAGGCTCACTGCCATCTTGTTTGAAGATTGGGGTGCAGTCCATAGCAGACCACCAAAAACACGCATGATTTTGTTTGATACAGTTATGATTTGGATTTAGATGCTTCCTTGTCATTTACACACACCACCCATCTCTTCATCACAGCCCCATACGTATTTCTCTTTGCGTTTTGGGATCACTGTTCAATAAAATCACGGTACACTTAGTGTAGGTTGATGCATTCCCGGTTGGATAAACAGTTTTGATCATTTGTTTCATTTACACTCTCCCCCCTCTCGTTTCATTACCATCCTCTCCACTGTGATCCTGCATACAATTACGCTACTTTGACTTACACTGCGTTCTGTCCCTTCCTAAACATCTCCTATTCCTCACGTAGCTTCATTCCTTGACCCTTCACAGACATTATTTCAACCCACTTCCTACACCTGTTTCCCAACTCATCCTTCCACTTCTGAGCCCTCACCAGCCTGATCCCTGCCTCACACATCCTTTCCTACCCGTCCATCACCTTTCCCTCACGTCAGTCCTCCACGGTAGACCATCCTGTAGCAATTCAGAGACATCCTGTAGCAATTCAGAGACATCCTGTAGAAAACCCTGAGTTTCCTGTAGAATCCCCTGCAGACATCCTGTAGGAGGTCTTTTACGCGGTTGCTGAGCTTCTGCACGTGGAACGCCTCTGTGGATGGATGCCAAGGGTCCATAGGGACCTCACCTAGCCTCCCCAACCTGTCCCACACTTTCCTTCCTTCT
>APFE030656190.1:49208-69683 GCA_000404065.3 Pinus taeda | reverse complement strand
CTTAGGAAGCCCGGAATGAAAATCAGCGGAAGTTTTTGATGCGCGATTAGCGCTTAGCACTAATCGCGCATTGCTAAGAAAAAATGGCCAAAATGGAAAGCCTCAGTCCAATGCATGGTTTGCAGTAGTTATTTTTGCCCGAAAGAAACAAAAAGGAGTGAATTGACCAGTTAAAGAGTATCAGAACAGAGTTAAAGGCCACTAAAGCAGAGTCATATCAGATTTAATAAGAATCAGAGCCACCTAAGAGTAGTAGAACCGACTAAGAGGTGCAGATAAGAGATTGAAGGCACAGTGATTGCAGATTGGACAATGGAGCTACCAAAGGATGCCACATAGCCTCATTTTTTGAAGCAGCTGCTCCTAGCGCAGCATTAGATATATATTTTTTACATTACTTGCAAGAGAAGTTAGGTTAATTGCAGTTATTTCCTCAGATCTTCTATCAAATCTATTTTTGTAGATATTTTTCCTATAAATACAGCCTTGAACAATGTAATAAGGGTTGGTTGGTTGCTGATTTCTTCTTTCTAAACTGCGTTGTAACATATCAGACTGTGCTAATACAAATGGTGGTTGAAGTTCACTGTGTTTGAATGATCTGAAGGTGGATTGGATGTTCTGGGACTTGCTATAGAATTCCCGTGTCATGCTATGGAACAATAAGTTATACTAAACTGTGTTTTATGTTTTCTATTTTGTAAATCTCATTTATGTTTCATAATCTTGGTAACATAGAAGAAGAATAACATAGGATTTGTTTGAATGCACCTTATATTCAATCTCTGTTATTAATTATGTTTTCTTTAGGACTAGTCATAAATATGAATTCTTAACTGCTCATGTTTGTACTAGTTCTCTCATTTTGAATACTGTTTAGGAATCCTTAATTGCTCCTACACAATATTCATACATTTTCCCTCTGCCAGTATAATGAAAGATTCTTGATTGCCTTTCATTCCCTGACTTCATTCCATCATTTCCAGATTTGAAAATTGTTTCTAGCCTACCTATCCTACTCTGTAGCACTACCTTTTCACCAAGAAGCTCTTTCAATAATTACACTTGCAGTGACTCCATTGCCCAATGGAAAAAACAGTTATATACTTGCATCCCAGTTTTGTTTGAGATCACCATCCAGCAAACTTAAAACCAAACCTTGTTCATCATAACTAGCCTAAAATACTTCAAAACAAAGCTAAATTACAAAGAGAGAGCCCTCTCTGGTTGCAGGTAGGCTAGGACCTGCAACTAAAAGATTGGTTAGTGGTTTCCTTGGCCGTATTCCCTTAGGAGTCAAAGGAACAACCTGAGTGATAACAGAATCACACTACCCTACTTTGTCGTATATTATTCAACAAAAGGCACAACTCAAAACCCAATTATCTTTATTGCATTAATCAGAAATGCAAGATGAGATTACAATGCCTATTCTCACAAGAACAATCCCAGCACTCAGTAAAATCAATCTCCAACTCACATGAAAATTCCTTGCCAACACTTAGCCAATTCAACAGCTCTCCATGTCCTTATTTCCATGTGAAATTCCTATGGATGATTATGCCATCTTAAAGGGAAACTAGTGCATCCAAAATTGCACAATCCCTTCAAGGTTCAGTTCCTAATTGCATGCACCATCTGTACAACTCAGAAAATTATACAACAAATAGTACACTGTCCCTACACTCTAGTCCCAATAGGGTCTTTCTCATAATTGACATGCATGAGTTTCTGATGAGGGAATCTTCAGTTAACTAGAGTAGCTCTAGTTAAGTGCATTAGTGAACCAATTGACTATTAACTCACTATTAGTTCCTCAAATAGTTTGGAACTAATTTAACTGGATTTAACTCAGTAAACTGAGTTGACTAATTACGACTCATACTTAACTCATCCTAGAATCCTATAATATAGGGAGAAAATACTCGTCTTCATAAGTAATTCCAACTCAAAATTCCTAAGTTTACTATGTCAAATCACTCTAGTTAAGTTTCTATGAGAATAGAATTGATTTTAATTCTGAGTTTAATTGAAGGAAAAATTAAATTGGAATTTCGGGATTCTATTTTTATCATTTCTTGTTGCTATTTTCAACACTCCCTCACAACAAGAAAGGAATTCAACTTGATCATGATACTGAACCTTTGGAATGTTCTGCATGCAACGCTTCTCTCTAGTGTTGTTGCTCCAGCAACTTCAGAAACGAAAAAAACGTCCAACTTGAATAAGAGTGATGGCTCTATGATCAAAGTCTTTGACTTCTATTGCCTCTGTCGCCTGAAAACTTTGAACTTCTATTGAGTCTACCTTTCTGCACTATTGTCAACCCTCTCTATGCTTCTTCAATATCTGGCTACTCTACCATATGTCATTTTGATCTCTGACTGCATCAATCCCACTGATTCCTCCCGCTACTATGTACTTTGGGCTCCCGTATCAAGGTATGATCCATGAGATAAAACCACTTAGTGGACCCTACCCAATTTCATCCCTCTTGGGACTATCACTTCAAATCACCCCACCTCACACCTAGAGGTATGGATGCATGTGATCCCTCTATCCACTTGGATCGAAATCCCCCCCTACTAGAGGTATCTACATGACTGGATGCCTCCACTCAGTCTCCTCTCAACTCCTCCAATTGTGGTTGCTCCACAATTTTCTGTGATTGCTTATGAGACTGATTCTTCTTTTCTTGAGTGTATCTCTCCACTTGGTCTCCTCTCAGCTTCTCTAGTTGTGGCTATTCCACAACATCCTCAAGCTGTTTTAGAGGCTTCTTCTGGGGCTGCATGTTAAGAGTTAATTTACTCTCCCTCTCAACCACCAAGTCTCTAACCTTTGCCTTGTTCCTCAAGGCATTGCATGCATCTTGAAACTCAAGAGCGTACAGGTTCTTGATTCATGCACCGATATGTTTCACCTGTCTCGTGGTGATGTGTCTAAGGAAAACCTTTCCCTTACTAAAAACCACATCATAGCCATGATCTTCAAATATCGCCATTGAAACAAGATTCTTCTTTAGTCATGGAACATACATCACATCTGTGATCCTGAGAGTGGAGCCAGACTCTCTCTAAAAGCTATCTGTACTGATCCTGGTAGCTCTATACCTCTCGTCATCTCCAAACTCTATGCTCTGCTTGAGGTATTTCTCCTCAAAATCACTAAAGAGATCTCTATTCCCCGTCATATGGAATGAGGCACCATTGTCAAGATACCACACGCATCCCATGGAAGTGCCATACATGCATGAAATGAGAGTGAAATCAAGTTCAAATTGTGAAGATATAGCTTCACCTGTTGCCGCTACGGTTAGCTCCTTCTTTCTTGCTTTCTTCTATGGGTAGTTCTTGGCATAGTTCCTGTGCTCGTGACAATGAAAACACTTGAATTTCATCAAGTCCATCTTCTTTCTGCCCTCCTCTCCTTGGGACTTATTTCCCTTGGCCTTCTTCACCTTACTCGCTAAGGAAAAATCCTCTTCCACTTCTTTGGAATATGTACCATCTCTGGTGTTCCTCCTGATCTCCTCCTGCATCAAATCCGACCACAGTCATTGCCAATATGGCAGCTTCTCCCGACCATTGAAAAAGTCCTGATAACTATGAAAGCTCTTTGGGATTCCAAGAAGATCAAGACTCACCATATCATCCTTGGAAACCGTGATTTCAACACTGCCAAGTTCATCATGACATTGAGTGAAGTTGGTCAAGTAATTTGGAATTGAGTTACCCAACTCCATCTTGATTTTTCAAAGTTTATCTTTCAGTGCCAACTTCCTTTGGTCATTGTTGTTTTGGAAATGGTCCTTCAATGTTTTCCACATAGCATGTAGAGTTTCCTTCCCATGGATACTCGAGAAAATGTGGTCTCAAACTCCCTCAAGGATTATCTACCCCGTCCTTGCCACACACTTCTTCCATTTGGCCAGATTCTGAGCATCCGATGCTGATGGCTTAGGAATGTCTTGATTAATGAATTCCTTTAAGCCATTATCCTCCAAAATGGCCTCCATCTTGTCCTTCTAGGCTATATAATTCGATCTACCATCCAAGGCATACTTGAGCCGCAAACTGTAGAACAGAATCTGCCGATACTGAAGTATGAAATGTAAATTCAAATTTCACCTATAAACCTGAACTCAAAACTTCAAAATCGCCTCTAGTATATTGTTCTCAGCTCTGATACCATGTAGATAATCCTGTAGATTCACAAGCTCATGTAATCTACTAAAACAAGAGACAAGAATCTACTTCTACTCTTTACAGTGGAAGCACATAAAGATCGAGAAAAACAATAATCGATAAGAGGAAGACAAATGAACGACACATAACACAATAAGTATCCGTGGAATGCCACAACTCAAAACCCCACTATCTGTATTACATTAATCAGAAATCAATGATGATATTACAATGCTTGTTCTCACAAGAACAATCCCAGTGATCAGTAAAATCGATCTCCAACTCACAAGAAAACTCTTGGCCAAAACTTAGCTAATTCAACAACTCTCCAAGTCCCTATTTCCTTGCGCAATTTCTATGGCTGATTAGCCCATTTTAAAGGGAAACCAGTGCATCCAAAACTATGCAATCCCTTCAAGGTTTAATTCCTGATTGCATGCACCATCTATATAACTCAGACAATTATACAACAAATAGTACATTGTCCCTCCACTCTAGCCTCAACTGGGTATTTCTCAGAATCGACATGCATGAGTTTCTGAGGAGGGAATCTTCAAGTAACTAGAGTAGAACTAGTTGAGTGCATTAGTGCACCAAATGACTGTTAACTCACTATTATTTTCTCAAATGGTTTGGAACTAATTGAACTGGACTTAACTGAGTAAACTAAGTTAACTAATTACAACTCAGACTTAACTCATCCTGAACCCCTATAATATAGGGATAACATACACATGTCTTCATAAATACTCCCAACTCGAAATTCCTAAGTTAACTAAGTCAACTCACTCTAGTTAACTATTATAAGTTTCTATGAGAATAAAATTTGATTTTAATTCTCAATTTAATTCAAGGACAAATTAAACTGGAATTTTTGGATTCTATTTTTATCATTTCTTGTTGCTATTTTCAATAGACAACTCTTGAAATGAATTTGCTCATGCGATTTCTCTGATTCATACATCTCTAGATTTGCGATTAGAAGAATATTATGACTTGAGAAATATGTTTGTTGAAGTTTTAAAATATGATCAAACTAGTGAGGTAGATGGTTTCCTTCTAGATAATGGTGATCTTGTTAATTTCACTGATAGTAGGTATCCACACAAAATTTGCAATCTGACTCAGTTCCAAAAATGTTATTATTTGTCTTTTCAAATTTCCTAAATTTATCGAGAATTTGAGGCACAACAACTCTCATTGATGGTTATGTCAAGTTCTCGCAATATTAGTAAGATCCTTGAACCATGTCAAATTAGGATTTCCTCGCGAAAATATTTACTTCGTATTGTTTCACTGGATGCAAACTCTTCCTTGATGGATTTTGGGATTTCTCGTCATAATTTTTCTAGCTCTCGAGATCGAGTTTCTTATCAGATTGAGGATACCACTATAATGAATTAATCTTCATCTAGACCTCTATTATCTAACTTGGGATTGGAATATATGCCTTTCATGATTGCACACAATTGTGAAGTTGATCAATGTAAATATTATCTTTGGATGAAGAGTTTATTCCTTTTGAATGCTATGGTGAACAATCAACTCCTAATCTCCATTGTGAATGTTACTCAACTAATTTTTTTTTATGGCCCAATCAATCCTTTTGAGCAACATTCAAGTCTTGAATCATTTAGTGGATCAAAGCTTCCATGCTGACATGGATTCTAGATTTAATTTGACATATTCCTCTAACCTTTTGTCAACATGTTGTTTCAATCAGTTTCCTATATTTACAAGGCCAAAAATTGCTTTTTATTCCACAAGCTCTCATATCACTAGTCTAGTATGGAAGTGAACACAAAAGGAACCAATCAACAATTAAGAGTCTTGTATGTTAAGCTACCAATTTAATCATAATGTTGGATCTAACAACTGTCATTTCAATAACCATTTTCCCACTAGTATATTTGATGAAGGTTTTTTTACATTGTTTGATCTATGGCCTTTATAATTTATCATTTCATTGTTCAAATATTTGTCAAATAGTTGAGGCACTTCAGTCTTCACTGATGGTTATGTCAATCTCTCACTATCTTGAAAATCCTTTTGAACACGATCAAACTTATTTTCCCTTACAAGATTCTCATCTTGATCCCATGCATTTAATTGAAAATCCATCTTTTCATGATTTTAGGGTTTTCAAGAGGATTGTTTTGATTTCATGACCAAATTTATGATTTCCTGGAAGTATCTTACTGTGGCAAGCCCTTATGCTGAAAATAAGTTTCGATATTTTTGGATGTTTTCTAAGGAAAAAATAGATGTAGTTACATTCACAAGAATTTCTCAAGGTTTGTTTGATTGTTTTGCTAATTGAGAAGGTAAGGTTGCAGGATGGTTAGGGTTAGTTGTTATGCCACATCTTTCTTCCTTTTGGCAAGGCCTTTGATATCTTGTGCAAACTATTCAAGTACCTATATTTTCTATTGCACATCATTATATATTGGTTTTAATTGTTGGTATCTTTGTGTTTCCAATTCAGGAGAAGATACAATGGTTAAATTAGAAATATCATTACAACTGACCTTGACCTTCTAGCTGGTTAGCTTAGGAGTAGGTCTAGCTATATTCTAGTTTCCCTTTTTGCACTCATCCCACGTTTGCTCTCCATTTGGTCTTTGTTTTTCTTTTATTTTTGTCTTTCATCTTACTATCTCCATTTATTTTGTTCTTTTGGTCTTGTTTTCTAGTTTTGTCATGTCGTTTTGTCAATGTTTTGTTTAATAGGGTCTTGCATGAAAGCTGCTTCTATTTAGCTCAAAAGAAAATGTGGAAAAACTTGAAAAGGGAAATTTTGATGATGGACAATGCTTTGATTATCTATTATCCCCTTCTCTATCTTGAGTTTACATATCTTTAAAGTCAATGAAGTCTGAATGTAAAATACAATTCATTCCAAATGAAAATCCTTTAGGCAAATTGTGATGCCTGTATCTTTATTAGGATCTTCCATTCTGACTCAACCTTTTATTAAATGGTGTTTTGACTTGTCGACTCAATCAAGTAGAGAAGGGAAAGGAGAAAAACTTTGAATGAGCATATTAACTTTGGTTATTTTTCAAATCCCTTAAATAAGGAACCAACTGTTGGAAACCTTTGAGCACTACTTGGGGGGGGGGGGGGGGGGATGAATCAGTAGTGTGACTTCTTAGTAATTTTTACCAATTATTATTTTTACTAAATCACACATGTATTAACCAACGACACATTAGATTGTCTCATAATCATAAACCATATATGAATCTAAAACAAGTTAACCATGAGAGAAGCAATAATTAACACATAAAAAACTCACCCACACAAGAGACACAAGGTATCTGGTGGAAAACCCTTCACCAGGAAAAAAACCACCCTTGTTGCTATTGTGCTGCTCTGAATCTTATATTAAGAAAAATATTTCTTTTACATATATTTGTTGAATCCCATCAACCATGAGACTCAAACTCATATATAATAGGCCAACACTAATCATCTAGGAGACTCAATTATACTGATAAGCTCATAAGACTATGTTTTCACACGGATCTATAGACTACCATCTAATGAAAGCCAGCATGATCAATGATCCTCGCCCAACTCCTATTGGACTATCCAACTTCGATTGGATGGAGAAATTGTTCCTTTTGCTGAAAATTTGCAATCACTTCTCCACTCCCATGAATTCATCGCTACTCTTCTCTATGTGGACCTCATTTCATATATTTTCATAGTGGATCCCAATACTTTCTACTCAGCTTGATTCAACTCTGCAATACGATCTCCAAAAGCAAGACACCATCAATAAATCAAGTAAAAACACCACAAACATATTCTCTCGACACTAGAAAAATAGTGGCCACAAAATAAAATAAAATCACCAACAAAATATACTCCAGCAACATGCAAAACTCTCAAAACAATCTCTACTACAACAACCTCAATATGATCTGAATACTAATATCTTTGCTTCAACAATCTGCTCCACTCACTACCATTTTCACTCATGCACGATCTATCTCTACTCTCAACTAGGTCTAAATCATTCATCTACTTCTTTGCAACCTTCTCACTCGCAGAATAACTTCATCAACCTCACCTTTTGCCTGGGATCAAAAGTGCACAAGTTTGATTAAATCAAGCCACTATCATCACTACTTGTGCAATAAAGGTGTTCACATAATTGGATAACCTTTTCAAACCATTCCTGACCTTAATTAATTCATTTAGAAGCTTTTGGGAGTTTTCATGCTAAAATACGTTTGATCTATGCAAAGAATCCAGAGAATGTTTCATGGAAGCTACCCTGCATGCAAAAAACAATTTGATATTGGTTGTAACCACATGCAAAGGCTTCTCTCCATGTGGTTGGAGCCTTTCAACCACACTCACAAGCTTGCATGGGTGTAGTTGGGACAAAGGATGGTCAAAACCAAAAATCCTCTACTGAGGACCTCAACCACCTATTGGAACCTCTCCTCTAGCTCATGTACAAGCCTCCAAACCTCTTCCAAGTCATTTGACACTTCTCCAAATAGCCTAAGCATGTCTCCCAAGTGTCACTTCCATGTTGACCTA
Source organism: Pinus taeda (assembly GCA_000404065.3). Taxonomy (NCBI): domain Eukaryota; kingdom Viridiplantae; phylum Streptophyta; class Pinopsida; order Pinales; family Pinaceae; genus Pinus; species Pinus taeda. Next base: position 60,939 of record APFE030656190.1, on the reverse strand, counting down.
CAAGCCAATAAACAAGGTTTGACATGATTGCCAACAAGTCCTCTGCTTTCCACAAACACCTTCACAAGATGAAACACATGTGTAAATAGTGGTAGCATCTCAACACCATCATCATCATAATCATGAGGCCAAACCGTCACAACAAGAAGTTCTCTCCATGAGCATAAGCATGAGGAACTATACGAAGACCTAGTATGCCCACTCATCTAGTGTGTTAAATCAACACTATAGATCACCTGAGAAACCATCCCCAACACATGTAGAAGAAACATCTATTTATAAAGCCATCAAAAAACCTTTAAAACATGTCCTTCAATCATCTCTTCTCAACCTCTAGTTCCTGCACTAGGTCATGAACACCACTATCAAATGACGAACCATCAACCATACCAATGTCATCATCTAAACATCATGAGTGTGACATAATAAGGTTGACATCAATGTCAACACAATCAACACAATGTAAACTAACCTAGCTACAACCATGCTACAAAGAAGACACCCAAACATCATCTAGACTACATAAGGTTGACATTTAATTTGCCAACATGAGCTAGTTTCCATCATGAAGCCAATGGAAACATCAACTAGATGAAACCATAAACACCATAATTCCAACAATATTCCCCTTTGGCATTGATTGAAACCACACACAAACTCCACTCTAGACCAACATCCTCTATTACCCCCCCTTTGACATCAATGGTAAAGGGTCAATTCCATATTTTATGGCAATGAAACTCAAGCATAAACACTAGAGCAACTAATCTCTATATGGATGAAAAATGATGCATATCAAAATCAATGACCATACTCTACACATTAGAAGCAAGCAACATACTAAACCAATCAACATACATAGCAACATATCATACACCAACAACCTCTAGAAACAACAACAATATGCATAAGCAACCATACAAGCATCAATGAACATCAACATAATATGTGCATATACATGAGGAAACCAACCCATACTCTATAGTAGAAAATACATGCATATATCCAATCAACAACATCAATAGCCAATCACAAAGTCTCTGCTCATATCATGAGGCTAAGAACCCCAATAGTCATAACATAACATGACACACACCATAAACACCTCAAAGCAGATCATAATGCCAACAATGTATGGTTGAAGTAAATAAGAGAAAATAATGCTCCCCCTGAACTTGTGCCATCTCTAACATCATCTCTGTCCTCAAGGGAACCACTTCCACTGCAACATTGCTTCCTTGCCAAAGGAAAGAAGCACAAGGTGGACCAAGACTCCACACGACCATGACTGATGACATATTACATTTTATATACATGGTTGTAGTAGCAATACAAAAATCTCATGCATGACTATTATATGACCCCATGCCTCACTTTTACATGAGTTCCCAACTCTAGTATGAAACCACTAGAAGAGTCAATGATAAAACAATACAAATACAAGGCATTATGAACATTTTACATGGTTTTTACAATGAATTACATTGCTGCTATGAAATATCCTATGGACCAATGAAAAAGAACATGACATAACATGGTTGTTACAATATCATTAGCCCGTACATGTGGCTGCAAAATGACTCCATGAAACTCCTCCATAACATGCCTAACACCATGACAACCCAATGTACTAATGACTGGACCCTCTATCAACATGAAAATATGAATCAATAATAAATACATGCATGTAAAAATCATCATATAACAACCTATACATGGTTGGCCCATGTATCATGTAATCTCTATACATGGTTGAAGCAATTATCACATTCTATGCATGAATGCACATCTTTTCAACCAATTGTTAGTAAAAACCAAAAACATATTTGTGGCTAAAAAATGTATCCATGTCACTCAGGAAAGGATGCATATAACTGTTGCAAATAACTAAGTGAAAGTGATGAACTAAGGTTAGAAAATCCACGAAAATATCATATCATGCATAGTTCCCCCTGAGCTCAATATACCTCTAATAGACAGGTTGATCTTGTGGACTTGAATGTGCATGAGACTGAAACAAACTCATCATATGCTACTATAACTCCTACTCATAACACTGCCATACTTTTACCATATGCTCCCCATGAGGTTATGTACCTCTCATGAATTCTATAATCCTCTTATGAATATGTAGGAAATAATCATGCACTACAAGAGGGGATGCTCTTAACTACTTGAAGAACTATTGCTCCATCTTTCTCCACACGGTCTTGGGCTTCTTCTTTTCTTCCTTCACTAGTTTTCTACTAGACTCTCTTTATTTTTTCTACTTTTATCGATTTTTCCTTGAATAATGGGCAACAAACAATTCCTTTCCATATGATCAAAGTTATGACGCATGTAGCACTCCATGTGGCATGATATGAAGTAAGAGGATTAAATCTCCTGCAGCTCATACCAGATCTATACCTTGCATGAAATGTGCTTCTCCTCCATTGGTTAGATTTGCAATTAGATGCCCTATGGACAAATAGGTTACATGAATAGCAATAACCATAAAACCACGATTATACCTGATGGTTAATCTCCTTGGCTACTGATACTGTTGCAAGCTCCGCTAATTAGATCTATATGTTTTTCTTCTGAAGTTAGCTGTGACATGCCCAAATTTGTGACAATTGTAACATTCTACCTTATGCACAAAAGGAACAAAATTGCTTTGATTCCTTTGAAATTTTATAGGTCTACCATGATCCTCTCTAGGAGCCAAAGGTTTTCTGAATGTAGGAGCTCCTTGAGGTTTTCTTCTTTATTGTTGTTGGTTTTTCTGCTTGATCTAATGCTAGTTATACTTCTTGTTTCCTTCGTTCCCACTCTTTCCACTGGTATTATTTTCTATAGGCTTCTTGCATTCTTCTTTTTTGTGTTTTCTTGCATGCAAACAAGACTCACCCTTTTGAAATCCAAGACCAGATTTATCCAATGGTGAACTATGGATCTCAAGAAAATTGTCCAAGTCTACAAAGCTCTTTTCCATCTTCCGCTTATTTCTCAAGGACACCACTTCAACTTCTAATATTTAACACTCTTCCTTCTCTTTGTACGGATTCCTCATGCCTTCCTCAAATATTTTTGATTATGCCAATTTAACCTGTAAGTTGATGATATCCTCCTTAAGTTTGGCCTCCTTATTATCACAAATCTGCAATAATTTTTCTTGATCCTTGCATGCAACTGTTAGTATTGAAATTTCAACTCTAAGAACCTTAAAATCATTCTCATTTTCACTAGGCACTTCCACATGATAAAAATATGAACCCTCAAAATGGTAACTCAAATGAAAATCATTAATATTTATACCTTTGGGTTCACGATTTTTTGGTTTCTTCTCATCAACAGCTGAATCATTTGGACTAGAAGGATGGGACTCTTATGGCCGAGATTCTTGATTTTGTAGGCCCTTATTATTATTCTTCTTGTTCCTCTTTTTGTTGTTCTTTTTCTCATTCTCCATATTGTTGCTAGTACCATCTCCAAATATGGACTTTAGCTTGCCCACATTTCCTTGGCATATTTCAAACCTACTAGCCTCTTCAAATCATGATCATGAATATTCTTGTAGATGATGCATCTAGCTTAAGTGTCCAGCTGCAAGATTTTAGGTGCAATTGGATCCTTGCCGCATCCTTCACATACTAGTCTCCAAATTTGAGATCCACAAGAAAAAACCGAGATTTAACATTTTTGCCCCATACTTTGAAAATTGTAGCAGTGAGGACAACCACTACTTGAGAACTCTCTTTCTTCTTCTCGTCTCTCTCTCTTTTCTCTCTTTCTCGCTCTCTCTCTTGTATATATATATATATAATATTATATATATTATATTTTAATTATATATATATATTATATATATATATATATATAATATATTTATATATTATTATATAATAATATATATATTATCCAACATTTTTGCCAATAAGCCCCAGATCTACTCTCCAACGATCAATTTACAACCAAGAGCCCTGGTTTGATAAAAATTGTTGAAAACCTTTGAGCACTACTAAGAGGGGGGTGGCTTGAATCAATAGTGTTACTTCTTAGTATTTTTTTACCAATTATTACTTTTTACTGAATCACACATGTATTAACCAACAATACATTAGATTGTTTCATAATCATAAACCATATATGCAGCTAAAACAAAAGAACCATGAGAACAACAATAATCAACACATAAAAAACAAATCCACACAAGAGACACAAGATATCTTGTGGAAAACCCTTCACTGTGCAAAAAACCACCCTTATTGTTGTTGCGTTGCTCTGAATATTCCATTAAGAAAAATATGTCTTTTACATAGATTTTCTGACTCTCATCAGCTAGGAGACTTGACCTCATATACAATAGGCCAACTCCAATCATCTAGGAGACTCGATTTTTGCTATTTGTTTATTGGGCATCAACCTTGTATTTTATTGTTGAATATATATATTTTATATAATATTAATATATAATATAATATATAATTATATATAATATAATATATATATCTATATATATATATGATTATGTTATTTTTTTCCTTTAATATTTTTTATTATATGATCGTCTCGTAGGGTCTGACTCCTTTTTATAATTTTTGCTTCATCCTTGTTTGGAGTTGAATTTTTTTTTTGTTATTCTATCTTTTCAATTATTCCCTTAATAGTAAATTTTTAATAATTATTGTTTTAATAAATTATTTTAATATTATTTTTCCAAACTAGTCATGTTTATAGCCATTACTTAATATTTTTTTTTAACAAATTAATATTATAATTTAAATATTATGACTTTGTTTTTTTATATTCTGTTAGTTATATTTTTTTTGATTATTTCCCATTAATAAATATTTAATAATATTTATTTTATAAATTAATTTAAATTATTTTTCAAAACTAGCATTTAATATAGATGTTACTTATGATATTTGTTTTTAATAAATTAATATCATAATTTAAATATTATTGACTTTGATTTTTTGTTTCTTGTTAGTTATATTTTCGATTATTTCCCATTAATAGATTTTTTAATAATATTTGATTATAATAAATTAAATTAAATATTATTTATCAAAAACTAGCCATTCAATATAGTCATTACTTAATAATATTTGTTAATATCACAATTTAAATATTAGTTTTCAAAAATAGTCATTACTTGAAATTATGCTCTCTACATTGCTATCTATTTAAGCCATTGCCATGGTCTGCCTCTTCATCTAGTCATGATGATGAACCACACTTGTTGGTTCGAAACGCATCGACAAAAAAAAATTGTTATGTGATTCCTACCGAAAGACTTTTTGTAAGACTCGATTCTATCGATCATTTCAGAAGATTATGTTCTCACATGGTTCTGCAGACTATCATCCTTTGAAAGACACCACAATCAACGATCCTCACCCAACTCTGATTGGATGGAGAAACTATTCCTTTCACTGAAACTTCATAATCACTTGATTCATATTTGCAATATGATCTCAAACAATAAGACACCATCAATAAATCAAATAAAAACACCTGAAGCATATGATATCGACACTAGAAAAATAGTAGCCACAAATACCGTCAAATCACCAACAAAATATACTCCATCAGCATGCAAAAATCTAAAAAAATATCTACTACAACAACCTCAAATCTAATTTGAATACTAATATATTTGCTTTAGCAATCTGCTCCACTCACTACCATTTGCACTCATGCGCAATCTATCTCTACTTTCAACTAGGTATGAAGCATTCCTCTACTTATTTGCAGCCTTCTCACTCACATACTAACTTCATCAACCTCACCGAGCTCCAAAATGAAGATTATAAAACACGTAGGGTGAAATTTACCTTTGGCCCAGGATCAAGAGTGTAAACATTTTATGAAATCAAGCCACTATCACCACCACTTGTTCAATAAAGGTGTTCACATCATTGGAGGAATTAATTCACTTAAAATTTTTGGTAATTTCCATGCCAAAATACATCCGATATGCATGAGGAATACACATAATTTTTCGTGGAAGCTCAACTGCGCACAAAAAATAGTCTAATCCTGGTTGCAACCACATGCACAGGCTTCTCTCCATGCGGTTGGACCATTTCAACCACACCCACAGGCTTGCATGGGTGCGATTGGGGCAAAGGATGGTAAAAACCAAAAATCCTTTGCTCAAGACCTCAACCACCAGTTGCAACCTCTCCTCTAGCTCCTATACAAGCCTCTAAACCTCATCCAAGTCCTTTGACACCTCTCCAAATAGCCTAAGCATGTTTCCCAAGTCTCATTGCCATGTTGACCTAGAAGCCGACAAATGAGGTTTGACATGAATTCCAACAAGTCCTCCACTCTCCACAAACACTTGCACAAGTTGCAACACATGTGTACATCATTGTAGCATCTCAACACCATCAATATCATCATCATGAGGCCAAACCATCACTGCAAGAAGTCCTCTCCATGAGCATAAGCATGACGACCTAAATGAAGACCTAGTATACCAATTCATCTAGTGTCACAACTCAACAACATATACCACCTGAGCAACCATATTCAATACCTGTAGCAACAACATCTATCTATAGCATCAATAAACCATTAGAACATGTCCTGCAATAATCTCTGCTAAACCTCCAGCCCCTGCACTAGGTCATGAACACCACTAGCACATGAGGAACCATCAACCACACTAATGCCATCATATGACCATCATGACTGTGACATCATAAGGTTGACATCAATGCCAACATAATCAACTTAATATCAACTCACCCAATTGTAACCATACTACAAAGAAAGAACCCAGACATCAACTAGACTACATAGGGTTGACATCAATTCCAACATGAGCTAGCCACCATCATGAAGCCAATGGAAACATTAACTAGCTACAACCATAAACACCATAATTCCAACGCCAACCTCTTCTTCTCTCAATAATTTGAGATCCCTCTTCACCCATCAAAATAAATAATTTCCCTCACACATTCTATTAGTAAATAAATAAAAAAGTGAAGAAGAGAAAGGCTTCTTGTGTAGAGAGGTGAAGCAAGCAACTTCGTTAGGGTATTGTTCAGAATTGCTGGAAGCGAAGCAATGATTATGTTTCCTTGAGGTGACTCCGTCGGGATACCATTCAGGCTCGCTGGAAGCAAAGTGCCACCAGGGAATGTGCTTAAAATATCAGCATACTTATTGTCCTTCTCCCTTATCGAAACAATTGAGGTCTGACTAGTGTTATGTTGATGTGTTCAAAGCTAAGAAAGGAATAGAAGGGAATATTTCTTGAACTGGGATAAGTGGCAAGTCTAGGGTGATCCAGATGGTGAATCAATACTTCTTGAAATATTGAGACTTTGCACTTAAATATGAAGCCTGAGCATAGAAGTTGGAGTTCTACCAATGTGTCACCAAGTGTTGTCATTGCGACAAACACCCTCTAAAATTTTGATTACACTTTAATTTTGGAGCCTACTAAGGACATTGTGATCTATCGTTCTATGATCACTTCGTGGTTATCTAATGTTTTGTAAAGTATTCATTCCTCTTCTAAGTGTCAAAGTCACTTGCTTATGCATGCTTAGTTTTTGAAGAAATTACAAGAGCACTTCTTTTGATGCAAGTTTACATGGGCATTGTGCAACTCTTAAAGATAAGGCTTGCATATTTAGTAGAGATAGTGACTGTGCAATCCATAAGCATAGTGTATTGCACAACATATGTTGATAGTTAGTGTGCACTCTACATTGACAGCCCTTCTCACTTCGATTGCAATTGTACTTTTATTTCAGTGGGTTTTCTCAACTATCGCTCTGGCATATGTATTTTTTTGCAAGTTTCGCTTTCATATTCACGACTTTCGTTTATGCTTGATTTCACTTAAAAATATTTCATTTTCTTGTTATTGGCATTTTGGTATGTGTCACTTTCACTTTCTTTAAGTATTTTCAAGTTTCTTTTGCACTTTTCGCTCACTTTCCAAAGTGTCATCTTTTGGCATGGGAAGTGTCACACATTGCAAAAGGCAGAGTTATGGCTCATTTCAAAGGGAAAATATGTTGTCAATGGTCTTAGTTATCATATAGAGATTTATTAAATCCATTCCCAAATATTCATGCATTTTCATACTAATGTTGTCACTGTCATTGCAAAGTGTATCCTAAGTGTCACAGTTGTAGGATAATATTATTTTGCCATCGCATTAAGGGGACTATGTTGTTTATGAGTGTTGAGTGTTCAAGGTCATGTCATTCATTGTTTGGAGTATGTGATCATGCTAAAGTCTTACCTTGGTTTCATATCTACTTCACTGACCCCATACTTAGTCAAATCCTAGAAGATCTTCTACCCAACCAAGTTGCGCTCACTTTTTCCTCCTTAAACTATGCATTGCATAGTGGAAAGCCTCCAACATGCACCCTTACCTCCTAGAACTATACAATGTGTAGTTTCTACCTCCAAGGACTGCACAGTGCACAATCACAATGCTTAGTATTGGCCTCTTGACCTAAAAGACTTATCAATCAATCCTCCATGTCAGTGTCCTTTTCTGCATTGTGCAATGTAGTATACCTGGGGGTAGTATGGGGTACTGTTGGGCATGGAATCCCCCCAAGGCATGTTTTGGGGCTTAAAGCCCAAGCTTTGACCAAATCCTTTTGTAAAAGCTCTACGAATTTTGGGTGTGGAGCACGAAATTATGATAGAGTCACAAGGTTGTCCGCCCTTGTTTTGTAATGTAATTTCAGCTTAATAGACCTACCCATGGTCCGCAGACCATGGGATTGTATAAATAGAGTGAGGCTCTAAGTGTAGAGAAGAGAATAAGAGCATGAGAAGTCCAAGTGATTGAGAAAAAGTGTAAAGTGTGTGTTTGGGTCATAGAGTAGGGGAAGGCTTTGCAGCTGAGTGCGTAAAGGCCTAGTAGTCCGCAACTGAGTGTGCAGACCCTTGTAGCTGAGTGCACAGGGCAGGTCGAGTATGTAACCATTGGAAGAATCAATAAAAATAAGTTTACCATATTTCTGTGCATCTTTTCCTGTTTTAATATATGATTGGGTATAAATTACAAGTATGTTGTTTATTTATTGCGTGAACTTATATGAATGTTTTGTATAAATAATTATAATGTAAGACATCCAAGTACATGGAGATAATTAATTGGTATAGGAAGATAAGTAAGATCTTGGGTAATAGGGTAGAACATAGCTCTAGCAGTGCGGAAGTTCCACAGCCACTCGTTAGGGTTGCGCGAAGGCAGTGTATCAGGGCGTGAGGAACAAGGAAGTGCGCAAAGTGACCTACGTGCAGGGGTAAATAGTGGGACCAATCGAACCTCTCAGACATCTCAAGGGTGCAGAAACCTGGTTCTAGCACCCTCCCATAATACTTCGAATGAGACCTCAGTCTGCACTCCCTGAACTGTTACCGAAAGGGCTAGTAGTATAGGGATTTGTTTGGCTAATTAACTCTGAACCTGGGTCAGGCCCTAACAAGCCAACAAATGGTTCCATTTCCAGGACCAGGATCTGCATAGAGATGTTTGATGTCGTGATCTAAAAATCACTCTTGAGTGACCTCAGTTAAGTTATTAATGAATAAAGGTATTACAGACTCATGTGTTGGTGTGTGTCTATGTCATTTTAGGCAATGGATCGATCAGATTGCAAAATACACAGACACTGGAAAATGGAAAACAGTAAGAGAAACACAGTAAGAAAATACAAGAACAAAACAATTAATAAGGAATTCACCCTATTCTCCAGGGATACATCTCTGGTCCAGCTCTCAATGGTGGCCTTCTTTTATTGTGTCTTTAAAGCAGAGAATTACAATGAGGAGCTCAAATTGAGTCTCCTGAAACAGAATTGCTTAGCAGGGTGGTTCTTGGATTCCACAAGCCACTAGAGTGCACAAACTCTTTTCCTCTACAAGTCTTGATCTCTCTAGTCTTTAATGGGAGGAGCCCAAAGTGGTGCTCAATTCCCGACAGATCCTCTCAGGGTTGCTTTAACCTCTCAAGCTCTCTGTCTACTCGATGCTACCTTTACTGCAGGTCAACTCGACCCTTTTTCTTTCTACTTTTTGCTTCACTGTCTCTTATTTTATTTGTCTTTTTTCTCCTCTCCTCTCGGTGTGTTCTATTCTGTGTCTATTCATGGCTTAAAGCCAATCTATCCCTGACTACTTGCTTCCTCTTTCACCCCCATCGGATCACCTGCTGCTGCTCGATTGGAGTTCCTTGTCTCTGTTTCATCATCAATGGCTCACAGGGAGTGGCCACTTGTCCTCTCGTGAACTACACCAGCTCTTCCTCGTTGGTTCAATTTTCTAGTTATGTTATGGAATGAATCATCTACCACCTCAAAGGTCAACTTGAACTTTAAAATTCTTTATGCCGCGGCTTAATCCCTTGTTAAATCCAGTTCCTCCATTGGGCGTGATCTTCGCCGTCAGATCTGGAGCCCCCAAATCCTATGAAATTCGCTCATTTCGCGCGGTTGACTTTCTCGACCGTTAGCGTGTGATGAGCGGTGGTTTTCTCTCTCATCCGCCTACCATGTGTCGGGTGCTGAATGGAATCACTCGTTTTTCTCCAAATCCACTTATCACCCAAGGATGCCCCCGATATGGTGTCAGTTTTGGAGGACAGGACCTGCCTTTCACCTTAGCGCTTTCCCACGATTTCCTGGCTTCCATGTGACTGAGCGCTTTGGGGCTTTTTCCTTCTCGAGGGGTTTTGCTCAGCGATGCATGATTAGCGGTAATCACGCATTAGAAACAACATCCTTTTCCCAATCCGGGCTTCCCAAGTTCGAGTTTTGCCTCCTACATAGTCTCCATGGGCCTTGGTCAATGCGCTTTGATTAAGGTCCTCGTCGTTCCTCGCTGGCTACAAACTTCCACTATCAAAGGTCTTCTTGATTTCTCTTTGTTCAAAAATTCGAAGTCTATCCTATTTTGATACAATCATGGCATCTTGATTATTTTTCATGGTTCCAATTCGGATCACAACCTTCCCACTGAAAAAGATTTTGGACCACCAAAAGTTGGTTTTCAAGCATCGACTAAGTGAGGGTACAATTGTCTCACTTGTCCAATCTCTATCCACTTTGCATTGCTCAGCTTTGAACCCTTGAGTCCTACTCTGAGGTACTCAACATCTCCTCTAGCATTGTCCTCACCTTCCTGTCCAGAACTGTGTCCTCCTGCAATTCATTAAGATATTCATGAAGCAGGTCATCAATAGAAGGCAATTGACTTTGCTCTTCGGGATCGTCAATTAGAGAGGATTCAAACAATCTCAAGCAATCTACATTTATGACTGAGTAGATGTGCAAGTAAGCTGGTAGATCAAGGCGAAAAGCATTTTCGCTGATCTTCTCAAGTATTTTGAAGGGTCCATACCTTATGGGATTTAGATTTTTACCTTCACCTTGCATCCTGTCCTTGCTGATATACAGCCAGACTTGGTCACCAGCTTGGAAACTATGCTCCATCCGATGCTTGTCATGCCTTGCCTTGTATTTGGCTTGGCTCTTTTCCAGCTATTCTTGTACTTCCTGGTGGATCTCTTGGATCTGTTCAATGAACCTAGTTGCCCTGTCCACATCACTGTGACCCTCAACTGTAGTGTCTTTACCAAAGACAAAATCCAGAGGAGACCTTGGTGTGAAACCAAAACAGGTCTCAAAAGGAGATCTCTGTGTAGAAGAATGTTTTGCTCTGTTGTAAGCATGCTGCACATAACACAAAT
>APFE030656190.1:9671-20453 GCA_000404065.3 Pinus taeda | reverse complement strand
TTATATGCATAGCATTGATTATATATATATAGATATAGATATAACACTAGGTCTAATTTACAAAAAAGAGATAATTATAAGAGAGAATACTAGATCTAACTTACAAAAGGAGCTTATGGTAGGAATTAAGTTCTTAGATGCATGAAGTTCTCTGCCATACTCTACCATAATGCGTATCAAAGTAGTCAATCCAATACTGCCCCATTCATCTCAATATTGGGATCTCTGGATGTGTACCTCCCACCCCACACATATTTTTCATCATTTCTAGTTATCTTGGCTTCATGAAACTAAGGAATTTTTAGGCTTTTCATTCCCATGGGGGCTTCTGTCAATGAACCTTTGACATGTCATGTGTGCTTGTGGGATACTAAGCAATACCCCTAGTTTGACTACATATTGGAAAATACCTCTAAAAATCACATTATTTAACCCCCTACCAATACAAACCCAATACACTTTCCCAATTTAAAAAAATCCTACTTTACCAAATATGGTAAGTATCCATTTTTCATTAAATTTTTTTACACCCCTTTATATTGTTTCATTAACATTGAGCTCTATTTTTTATACCTGCTAGTATAAAAACCCTTTACCCTCTATTATATGCTTAATGTATTATGTCATTTTTCCTCAATATATATATCCTCCAATGTGAACGCATGTGGTATGGTATTGCTCCCCAATGAAGCCCTCGTATCCATTCCTCATTGTTTATCCTCCACCCCAAAAGGTCTCCTTTTCCATAAATCCTGTTATCCATTGGCTCCACCCAACAAATTTATAATATATAATCACAAATCTATTTTCCTAGCCCCAAGGCCCACCTAGATTTACATACATTTTCCTTGGCCCAAGCCCTTAACACTCAATATTGCATGTCATTTCCTCTAATAATTTTTATTTATGGGTGAACTTCCTCATTTTAGAGGAAGAGATTATTCTCTTGATCTAAAACCTAAGAAGGATGTTTTCATAGTAATGGCCCTCCCTTAAGGGATCATCCAGACCACCAACTCAATTCATTGATAGTTAGTTTCATACTTTCAACCCTCAAGTTGTGTTTATTTACATTGTTGTTGATTTAATTCAATGTTTGAGTTGTATACATCTAGTTTAGTGTTTCATTCAATCTTGAGTTTCATGCAAATAGTTAAACAATTAATTGCGGACCTATTGTAAAACTATAAGGTCATTGGCCAAGTAAATAAAGAGATCAATCTATTCTAAGATATGATTATTTTCTTCTTATTTTATATCTTTATTGAATTTTATTGTTAGATCATATTTATTTTACTTCAAAAGTTTTCTTTTGAAACATCTTTGTGAATACCTATATGGTGTTTTCATCCCTATGTAGAATTTTTTCTAAATGGGTGTGTCCTTTTACAAGGGATTCTCTCATTCCAAGTCTCAAAAACATTGCCTTATGGGTAAAGGTTATGAATAAAATCTCATTAAAAATTCCATCCTAAAATGAGAGAACAAAAAGTCATTAATCAAACCAAGTTCCATATAGGAAATGAAATAATTAAGCAAACCAAGTTCTAGATAATATTACATGATATGAGGCTTGATGATTTTTAGGTTTTGAAACTATTAATTAATTATAATATAAAAAATCTAAGTAAAAGGGTAAAAGGAAATATAAAGGGAAATGAAAAAAATTACATTAAGAATTTTTATATTCTCATTCATTTTCTTGCTAGGGGTAGGTTTTCTTTAAAATAATCCTAATATTGAAAATTTTTAGGTTATTATTTTTCATGCATGTGTTGGGGCTTCCATTTGTTTATTGAGGTAGTTGAATTCAAAGAATAAAAAGTTATTTCATTCTAGTACTATTCTTTCCAATGAGGTAAAGAAGACCCGAAATGGACCATTGAGTGAAAAATTATGATCTAACTCATAATGGTCAAGCTTAGAATTCTCATTGACCCCTAGTCATGCTTGGGTTACAATTCTTTCATTTTAGGATTTTGTCTTCTTTAAATTCCTAGCAATATTATAAATGTAGGTTCAACCCCGTGTTATGATTTATTTTTGTGAATGATCTTAGATCTAGACATATTTTATTGCTACATCTATTTCATTTTTCATCATTTAATTCATTAATAGACTCTCTTTTTTTTTCGCAATAATACTTTATTTTCAATGTTATATATGTGTTTTCTCTACCATATATGTTCTTATCTCAATCTATTCCAAATTAGTGGTAACAAAGCAATTTGTTGTCTATTATTTTTCCATTCATGCCATTGATGAAGTTAAGGTATGGGGAATTGGGTCTCAAACTATGTAATCTTGGTGAGGAGTTTCCTTAATGACACAATAATTTGTTAGAAACATGGAAACCAAGACACTACTGAGGGTGGGGGGGAGTGAATCAATAGTGTGGCCAAATTATACAATTCTTCACAAATTACACTTTTCAATAACTTTAAAAATTATTCATGGATGAACAACAATACTTAATCATGTAAACATAACATCATAAACAAATGAGAAACATATACACAAGACACCATTATTATTTTTAATACAAGCTTCAACTTGATTACATCAATTCCCCACAAGATACTACTTGTAGGTTTATCAAATGCTACTTAATGAACTTCTATCCCTACTCGTTTATCAATATTCACTGAAAGGGATTGCTGCCCCTACTCATTTATCAATCTTTGCTGAAAGGGACTCTTTCAATTGCTCATTTATTTGTCTCTACTGAAAGAGACCCTTGCCCCTACTCATTTATTAGTCTCTGCTGAAAGGGAATCTTCCCCCCAAACATTTACCAGAAACCACTGGAATGAGATCCAACCCCTAATATGCAAGATACCACTTGTTGGCCTTGTTGATCCATCTTTCATCCATTTTAAAACCATAACCAATAAACCTCTTATGTCATAAGAAAATAAATCTTTCTCACTACAACTACTCACCAAAGGCATCATACAAACACCTTCAACAATCTCTGATTACTGATAAAAAACACCAATAAGATCAACTTCAACAATCTCTGATTACTGATACAAAACACCAATAGGATCAACTTCAACAATTTCAGATTACTAAACAAATCATGCACTAACAACACCAACACCAATCACCAATGCACTTCTTTGCATCTTTAAAACACCTTTCAAATACCAAGATTGGTCTCTAATACACCTCTAATTCATACCACCATTATGCATCATGCTGCACCAATAACCTCTAATCCACACACTCTGCTTTGCCCTCATAATTCTTCTACTCGAATTATGCTTATAAAGATTTCTATACTGATATTTTTTGAATTGGACTTTAGTTATATCGCTCATCAAATATTTGCACTAGTCTCCAATTTCTGCCTTTGTCCTGTTCATTTTTGTCTTTTGCATCTTCTCTTAACTTCTCAATATCTGATATGCATTTTTGGGCTCAATTTCTGAGTTAAACTATTGGTTTTGCTCATTTTGGCATTTTTTATAATTTAACTATAACTTTCTAATTCTGGAAACTCCAAATTTGTCTCAACTACCAAATATGCTTCTTAACTACTACTCTCCCATCCATGCATTTACTTCTCTATTGTTATGTTTAGCTTTAAATACCCAAATCCAAGAGATTCCGACTCAATTGTCCATGAAAGACATTACCGCACCACCAAACCAAGTTGTCGACTCATTCATGCCAAAGCCCATAGGATCTATTAAAATTTTGTCAAATTGCATTACCAAAAAACCTTCACAACCCCTTTTAAATTTTATCTACAACTTTTGTTAATTCCGCTGAATTTTTCCTTAGCTCCTCCGTCGTTGGTGCCTTCCTGCTTTCCTGCCATAGGACTAGGTCTTCGTGACCACTGTTCAAGGCTTCAGGCACTTAACCTGTTTAATCCCTTCATGGGCCAAGATTACTGGTTAATGGATCAGTGCCATTGGTCTTGTTTCTACACGACTGACTAAAGGACACGTCGTGGCACTAATTCCAAAGCTCCCAAGCCCGATGCTTTTTCCTATGCCTCTTTATACATCCACTAGGGTCTATCCTACGAGATGAGTTATCCTGGTGGGTTCCTCCCACTAAAACAAAAGCTAATAGAAAAAATCTCTGGGATGAGTAAAATCTAATACACCCAGGTCATCCCAATGCCTAATCATCCCATTGATATTTCATGTGCTACTCCAAAAGCTTTTTGGATCTGACCACCAAGATGACATCACACTAATGTCTCCATGATGATGTGTCTTGACAATCGTTCCACAATCATTTCACTGCGTGCACCATAATAAACCACCGGGCTACAACTAGTGGGATGATGTCATGCTGACATCACCTATGACACATGTTGTCCTATGAGTGGTCCACGTGTCCACCAGATATGGGCCATTTGGGTGCCCAGAAACACCAAATCTACCTGCTACTTGTCCACCTCCAATTGGTCCACATCAAGCTGACATCATCAACCACCATCATCTCCCAAGATCCAATAATATGCTCCCACCTATACTCCTACAAAGGGGAGAGATAAGGGCCTTGAGGCTAGTTTTGTGGGAAATTTACTTTATAAAATTATTTTTAAGGGTTCCTGACCATTTCTTTTGTTTTGCTTCAGAATCCTTCGGGCTGACACTCCTTTTCTTATAGCTTCATTATACATCTAGGCTAGCCTTCAATGGGCTGAGATGTCAATATGGGGGCCTCCTAGCCTTATTGTTCACCTATCAACTGTGCTGAGCCATTGTCAGGAGTCACGTATGCTTGCTCAATTGCATCCTGACATGTTAATTTGGTGCACGCTTTACAAAACTCTTGGGTACACCCTATGGGGTGCCTACACCATGATGGTGTCACCGTCTAGTGTCATCCCACTCCAATGCTTAAGTACTTCTTAAAAATTTTACTGGGTTACATTGTCAAGCTTCCCTTTTTGGTCCAGGCTATCAGGTGGGCTCCACATTGACCAATAAAAATTCTTCCCGCTACTTTGTTGCATGATCCAGCATGTCCCAACACCTATCTATCGACGCTTTCATTGTGTGTGCCTTACACAATTCTCCAGGGTGCACCCACTAGGGTAAGTCCATCGGGATGTCATCATCACTTGGTGTCATCCCACTAGATTCATCTTGATACTTATACTTATACGCCATTACCATACCGTCAGGTGGGCTCCACCAACACCCAACTAAAATTATTCTTGCTTCCACGTATTCCTGGTCCACCATTTGGTTATTCTGCTAAATTAGCCATTGGGTTTGGCTACTTTCCCAAACTTGGCAAAGTGTCTCCAACCACATCTTTGACTCTACTAACTTTCACTTGAGTCAAGTCAAGTTTGACTATCTCTATCTCTTGATCCATGAGGCCATTTTCAATCTTCCACATATCACTGGAAATATTTTTTTGAGCACTTTCCATATGTGTGGGTTCCACCTACTTCTAAGATGGTCCATTTCTCCAAAAATAGCTCCAAAGTTTGTGCACCATTCTCATCCATGCTGATCTTCTTATTCCTGATCCTTTACCATGATTTGCCTTTTCCACCTTTTCCTTTGCCAATAATGACAACACCATTTACAATGCTTTTCAATTGCCATGCTTTCCTTTGTCAACTTGGTTAATTTTGCCTTTTCTACCAAAGATAACATATTTACCAATGCATTTGTAGTTTCCATTGCTTTCCTTTTCCAATCTTTTCCATTGCCTTTATCTTTTCCTTTGCCATTAATGCGAACATATTTCCAACAATCTCTCCCTTTGGCATTGATGGAAACACCAAGATCAAACAACACATCATTACCAATGATCATTAATTTTCTTTGATACTTCTCCTTGTGCTTTTCCAATGATCATTTACCATATTTTGTTTTATCAAAAATAATTCTCCCCCTTTGACATCAATGGCAAAGATAGTAACATTCTCCCCATGTCAACAATCTCCCTCTATCTTCTGATCTTGTGGACCTATCAAATGCTTCTTCTTAATCTAAAAAACTTAGATGCCTATGTTATGATCCAAGAAACTTCCTCTCTATATTGTAAAGAATATTAAGTTGAAGGGAAAGGAATATTTACTCCCAACCTCTACCTCTTGTAGGCAAGAGGGATCTCTTACTGAAACAACATGTGCTTTTGCAATTGAGCCTTGAGGAATAGTTCCTTCTTCTCTGAGTCTCAACTAGGATTTCATTTATAACAATGCATACCTAGACACATACAAATGACTTCTAGCAACAAGAACAATCTTTTTTATTCATGACACCATCAATTGTCAACTGATGAACAACAATGTACAAAACTTTTGACAAACATAGAGTGACTCTCATCAATGCATGCCTAAAAAACTCACTTGTATTTCACTTGGCATACTTTTAATGGAAACAGACTCACTATGAGGCATTTGACTCATCAAGAACCGATGATATACATTAGGCACTTGCCTACTAAAAATTGGATTTACAATCTCATATTGGAAACATGAACACCATACTTTGACAAAGAGTCTAATGACTGACAATACCTTTGCTACCGAGTGTTGAACTGATGAAAATTTTTGAATTTAGGCCAGTGATAGCATTTGTGGAGCACTTGATAACAAAGTGTTCTCATCCTCTGATCATGCTTATTTCACCAATAGATCTGATGCTTGATACCAATTAACAACATTATAACACCAATCAATTTTATAGAAAACACCATTTGCCTTTGTCTTGCAACAACCAGCTGATACTAATTAATGATACCAACTATCAATGAATAATTTAATACTCAAATATTGACTTGAGTATATACACCCCCTTTGTCCATGCTCCCTCTTTCCGTTAGGAATATATAAACAATACTTTCCAAATAAACTTCAGCAATAAACTGATCATCACCATCTACACATACTTAGACTACGAATTGATTTGACAACAACATTTAATCAACCACACTACTTAGTAATCAACATAAAATGGCACACTTCCCTTTATCCTTCATAAGCATTCCTTGGCATGTTCCTTTCTAATCCTTGCATCTGACCTTTCTGGATTCCCTTCAAGTCACCCTCTTCTCTTCAATAAATAGGAACAAGAGATCTACTCCCCCTGAGTAGATTATCTTCCTTTTTCTTCCACACCTGTATATGAGCTGATTTATTGCACTGGTTTTCCTAACTGAGTGACTTTCTGCCATTACCTGAGCATACATATCTCTTTTGCTCTACTTTCTGATTGATTCCTTTGGACATCTTTCAGGACTAATGTTGCTTCTTTTAATTGATTGAAGTCTCTTCCTAATATTGGTTATATAGGAGAGATCAACTATGGGAATTTCAGACTCTGGTGTGCTAAATCTTTGTTGATTATATTTAAAACCAACCATTTCGTCGTGTTTCCTCCATGCACCATTTGATCTACCTCTCTTTTGAGTGTTGAAATAGATCATGTGTTGTTGTCCTTGTTGGCTCTTAACATGATCCATATCTTTGTTTGTAGTGTTCTGAAAAGAGGTTTTCTTGCCATATTTCCATTCAACTGCTTTGTGCCCATAATTCGTACACATATATAATTCAAAATTATTGAAGAAGGGGACAAGGAAATTGTTCTTCTTACTAAGGCTTGTGCCTATCTAATTTTCTAGACTATAATTCCCTCTCTTGCTGCTATTGGGCCGCTCAAAATATTGCCTTTGAGGGAAAAAGGCTCTCTGTGCTTGGTTGTTTGAATTGGTCTTAGCAGGTTGTGGTTGTAGATGAAATAACATATTCCACTTCTATTGCTGCGACTTATTTTTCCTTTCTAGACACTTGGAGGAAACGTGCCCTGTGCTAATACAATAGAAACATACGAGGGACTACATACCCTTATTTTGATTTCTAGATACTTTTTGGTCTCCTTGGTGCTACGTTCTTTTCTCTACTATTGTTGTGCTATCAGACATTCCTTTAACAAATTTTGTGGTTCCCTTTAATTTTGTTGTTGATTCACTATCATCTTCCAACGATGTCTCAACTTGAGAGGAACAATCGCTAGTTTGAATATCTTTAAATACTACATGCTTTTGAATATTTGACATCTTGTTTTTTAATATCCTATTCTCCTTCTCTAGATCCATATTTCTAGATTTTATTTTGTTGATCTACTCAAGAGTTGATATGAGTTTCCTCTTCAAATAAATATTTTCATCAATATCTTCCAAGTCACTAGAGGAGCAACTAGATCCATGACAAGTGTCATTTTCAGTCACATATTGTTCAAGATTTTGTTCCCTTGATGACGCTAAGGATTATTTTATTGACACAAAAGTTGTCCTTTCTTCCTCTTTACTAGAGGTGGACCCATTTACATCTTGACCATTGTCAAGGTCTTCTATTACTATCAAGGTGGTCCTTTCTCAACCAAAACTTGATGAGAAACTCTCACTATCACTAGTACGTTTAGGTGAGAAGTTTGAAGATGAATGACCTACTATGTGATAGTAACAACAAAACAATAACTTACTTGCAGATTACATCTAATTTGGGTGTTTATTAGCAATTTGGCTTCTTGTTATAGAAGAATCATCATCTGATTCATGATCTTCATGCTCTTTGAATCTTTCAGTACTTCATCCTCCAAGGAAATCCTCTTGACATTACATGCAAATTGCATACATACTTGATAGAAGAACTACAATTTGTCCCATTATTGGTCATAGGATCCCCCAAGAGAAGTTTTGGGGCTTAAAGCCCAGATTTTGACCAAAGATTGTAATTCTGATGTAAAGACTTCGCATTTTGTGGGTGCGGAGCACATAGTTTATAAAAGAGTCATAGGGTTATATTCCCTTAGTTTTGTTATTGTAATGTAGGCTATAGAGATCTAACCATGGTCCCCGAACCATGGGATTGTATAAATAGAGTGAGGCTCTAAGTAGTTAAGAGAGAAATCAATTGATAAGGAAAGATGAACATATAATGTATGCAAGATAGATCTGTTGAGTAAAGTCTAGTTTTTGGGTCGTAGAGTAGGAGAAGGCTCTACAGCTGAGTGCGTAGAGCCTAGTAGACTGTAGCTCAGTGCACAGGCCCCTACAGTTGAGTGCGCAGGGCAAGTTGAGTCTGTAACAGTTGGAATTATTAATAAAGAGAAGTTTCCTATCATTTCTGTGTATTTATTTCATGTTTTATGCATCTGTTATCTTCGGTATGAAATTCACTTCTAATAGTTATATGATGTGCGAACATGTATAATTGTATTGATTAAGTGAATGCAAGATAGAATATCTATTTACATGAAGTTAACTAAGATCTATTAAGAAGATAAGTAAGATACATGATGCAGTTTGGGGAAAGAGTGCAGTTCGGTGCCCTAGCAATGCGAAAGAGTCTCAACCCCTGGTTAGGGATGTGCAAAAGACAATTATAATAGATTGCGAAGGTATTGAAGGTTGGAACAAGTGCGTGAAACGATCTGCATGAAGATAGATCTAGTTGGACTAAGTCGACATCTCAGACATCTCAAGGGTGCATAAACTTAGTTCCAGCATCCCCCCATATTGCTTTGGGTGTGACTTTAGTCTGCGCTCCGTGAACTGATGCTGAAAGGGCCAGTAGTGTAGGGATTTGTTTGGCAAAATAACTTCGAACCTGGGTCAGGCCCCCATAAGCCAACAAATGGTTTCGTTTCTGGGACCGGAATCTGCATAGAGATGTCTGATGTCATATCATTGGAATCAAACTAAGAAGGAAATTGAAGGCTGGTTGGATAGAAGAATTCATGAGTTCACAATGTAGGAGAACAGGAACCCGCGATTGTCAAAAGAAGAGTGGTTAGACTGCTACCTATAGATGGAGATCCACGAAATCTTCTTCGTGTCCTTCCCTACTAAGCTATACAAGTGGATTACAAAGCTAACAGATAACCAAGGAAGGTGGAAACTTGACGATCCTATTGTGTGGACCCCAGAGTTAGTGCAAAGGTTGGAGGTGTTAGAAAATTATATATTACGAAGCAATGGGACACATGAAATAATGCAGAAATATAAACACAAAAAACACACAAAACAAGAGAGACACAGATATACGTGGTTCACCCAGTTTGGGCTACGTCCACCCCGAACAGCCAGTCCTTCCTTTCTATTATCCAGCAAAATGAAGAGACACAACCTACAGCAAATCCACTGTAATATCCTCTATCTTCTCTCACAGTCTCACCTCTCTGTTTCTCGCTCACACAGCATACACATCTATCTCACAGCCTCAAATACAATACCGTCATACAAAGAGAGGGGTTGCCTTCTAGGGAAAAAAACCCTAAGCTAAACATAAGTTCTACCGTCAGATCATCCGCCCAATGAACGGCCTAGATTGACTAGAAATTACTATACTTTTACAAGGAAATTTCACAGCTGTTTTTAGCTTCGAGGGCGC
This sequence comes from Pinus taeda, assembly GCA_000404065.3. Taxonomy (NCBI): domain Eukaryota; kingdom Viridiplantae; phylum Streptophyta; class Pinopsida; order Pinales; family Pinaceae; genus Pinus; species Pinus taeda. The sequence continues at coordinate 10,072 of APFE030656190.1, read as the reverse complement.
TGCCCCCGAAAACCCCCGCTGGACCACCCCTGGACCCCCCCTGCAGCGAATATTTTACGGGCGGCCCCATTTTGAACTGGGGTCCAATGTGGCGGTACTTTTGAATATAGAAGATAATCAGGCTCCACACCCAACAATCTCCCACTTGAAGACTGATTGTAGCAACTCCACCGCCGCTCCATTTGCTGGACAATGACTCCTCTTTGGACCTGGCTGTTTCTCATCTTCATCGTCATCCTTGAAGACCAACTGAAACTGAGCATATTCTCAGTTTCTCCCTGGTTACAACTTTTGTTAGCATATCTTCAGGGTTCTGGCTAGTGTGTATCTTTTCCAGCTTCAACTCTCCATCTTCCAACACTGATCGTATGAAATGGTACTTGAGCTGTATATGTTTCGTC
>APFE030656188.1:29244-102529 GCA_000404065.3 Pinus taeda | reverse complement strand
TGGCTGCAATTTCTGCTACGGCCTTCTCCATCTCAGCCATTTCTTTTTCAGTTGCCTCCCATTGTTCTTTTGAAGATGAAGTCTTTGTTTCTTTGGAAATGGGGACCTTTTTATTCATATCTTTCTTCTTGATTTCTTTTGCTTTTTCTGTTCTGGGTAGCTGCTTCTCCATTTCTCTTGCTTGTCTTCTTGTGTATGGTTTTCTCTTCATTTCCTCTGCCTCCTTTGCTTTAGGCAGTTGTTCAATTACTTTTGTTGTAGGTACCTTCACAGCTACCTCTTCCCTGTGCAATTGCTCAGCTTCTTTAACTTGCTTCCTGGTGACTGGTCTCCGTGGTTTGAACATAAATTCTTTACCAGATTCCTCAAACCTTAATCTCTTTGAGGCCTTTGATTTTTTGGTGCTTTCTGGTGATGATTGGGTTAGGTCAATATGCATTGACTCAACCTGCACTGATTTAGCTTGCTCAAAATCAATTGCCTCAAGCAAATCATTTAAACTGGCTTTTGATATTGGGCTTTCTTCCACAGCTATTGATTTGCCTTTTTCTTTACTTAACTGACTTCTGGTTTTGACTCTTGATACCTGTTCAACTCCACTTGACCCTGTTACATCTTTCTTATGCTTGATTTTCTCCTTTGATGAAGATTGCGGTGTCTCTTTGATAATTAATGGCTTAATTGATTCCTTCAATTGGGTTTTGGTTTTCTTCTTGCCTTTTATCTCCTTTCTTAGTTGAGAAAGAGTAGGTTCTTCAGTTGACCTTTCTCTTTCTCTAACAGGCAGTGGGGTGAGGCCTGTCTTACTCTAAAAACCAGCTATAAAAATAAAAGAGTCCCAATCTCGACCAATCTTCTGCAAGTTATCCAGTACTAACAGTTTTATTAAACTATGGTGAAACAATGATGTTTCACAGTCATCTTTCCTTAATTGAATCTTGTCACACATCTTACTAAGGCTTCGAAACAAGTAGAATGGAATGCCTATGACAACTTTTCCTATAAAGTGCAGCAGCAGTTTGAAATGATAGGAGTAAACCTTGTTATATCTCCCTTCACATGTTTAAATATTTCTGAATACATGTTAGGAGGAGTGCATAGTGTTCTTTTACATAGTGTCTTGGCATGGCCTTTGTGAGATCTTCATTAACATAAGGCTCCTTCAGGAACTCCTTGCAGGGGTTCATATCAAATTTGAAATTTTTGAACCACTCCTGCCCTCCTCTCGGGATTTCAGTCACCCTAGCAATCACCTCTGAAGATACAGGGAATTCTAGCATAGCTACTTTAGAACTTAAACCAGTAAAATTTAAGGCAAATTCTTTCGTTACCTCAGCATGCCCCCCTTGTAGCTTTTCACAAAAAGACCAGCAACCAACATTCTGAAAGGCTTGTCTCACACCTTCATCTCTCAACGCAAGGTCCAATCCCATAGGTTCAGTTCTCTGACACATTCCAGACCGATGCCCTTTCTTCTCCATTTTGCTTTGAACTCCTTTGCGCAGAGAAACACTACCAGCTTCAATATTCAAATGCAAACTCAAACTTTGAACGCCGGCTCGCTTGCAATCAGGTTCCTTATAGAGAACGAATTCGGGTTCCTCCGCAACTTAACAGTCTTTTCATGCAAACGGACCAATTCATGCAACATCAACAAATATCATACCACTACCAGCATTACAGACCATTTGAATGATTTTACGTGCGTGGTTATGATCCTATCGGGGAAATGATGGCTTATACTTGCTTGAAAAGGACGCCATTCTGACAATTAAACGGACGGACATATTGACTCATCCCTCAGACATGACATTCTAAGAATCAGTGCTGTTTAAATCCCCGAATCTGCAATTTCGTAGCGCAGACAGTTATGAGTTGACAACATGCGCTACGAAATGGCTGGTTATTGACATGTGGTGAAGAACTAAAACATCATTGCGCTGCAAAATCAGCCAATGAAATTGCGCTGCAAAAATGCGAAAAGGACTGGTGGCGTATATAAGACAGGACATATCTAATATAATCATGATGGAAGATATCTAACGGTTTTTTGAAAATGGTTCATATGAATATCTTTTTAAAACACAATCCCTAAGTAGCAGACATAGGGCCATAACCATTAGACACCTAATTTTTTGGACAACAAAAATTTTATGGACAACATTATGTACATATGACTGCAGTTCTAGGTGATAACAGAATCTATAAACAACACATTGATAAGTATTACAGAGTATTCTGGGACTAGATCTGCGCAAAGCCACAGAACGTTGCGTGAAACCTCCAGACCACATCAAGACATCCCAAGGGTGCGGAAAGCTGGTTCCAGCACCCTCCCTTGCTACCTCGGGTGAGACCTCAGTCCACGCTCCATAGACTATTGTCGAAAGGTTCGGTAGCTACAGGATTTGTTTGGCAAATAACTCTTCCGAACCTGGGTCAAGCCCCTATAAGCCAACAAATGGCTCCGTTGCTGGGACTGGGATTTGCCTAAGGGGTGTCTGATGTTGGAACACTGGAAACCTATAAAGAAAGAGCTTGAAGAGTGGTTGGATCTGAAGCTCCACAAGTTTGCGGTTCAGGAAAATAAAAATCCTTGGATATCAGAGGAAGATTCGTTGGACTTCTATATATACACAAATATACACGAGGTCTTCTTCGCGACATTTTTGATAGAGCTTTATGAGTGGATCACGAGGTTAGCTGACAATGTGGGAAGGTGCAGATTAGATCAACCTATTGTGTGGACTCCAAAACTAGTGCGCAAGCTAGAAGCTACCGAAGATAAAATCACATGTGTAGTAGATCATTGGCTGGATTGGATAATAGGAGGATTTATCACTGAGTTCATGATAGATACAACTGTGAGTTATAATGAAGCAGTAAGGCGATTTCTCCAAGGACCGCGAGGTAAGTATATAAAATCATTGAATACTTGGATTAAGATGTTGTGTGAAAAATAGATTATGCGCGTTTATTGATGTCTGGAGTAACGCAGAGCGGAAGAGGTTACCGAGGAACGGGAGGGGTAGAGAACAGTCCTTTGATTTCTATCTCACGGTAGAGTGAGGAGGAGCTTGCAAGGTTCTCACCAAGAAGTGAAGTTCGGTTGATTACGGAGTGCCTCCCACTGCTACCACCTCTGTCCATGCCACCACCCGCTTCATCTACATCAAACCCATCCACATTGACACCACCCCCACCTCCTCCATCACCAAAAGTTGGGATGGCATGCGTAGTCTAGCTGCTGATATTTAAGGGTGTAGGAAATGAGGAACCAGGCCGGTTCTGGTTTGTGATAAAGTTTGTATGGGACACTTAAGGCATCATGGATGGTAACATCAAGAAGGATAAATTAGTTAGCACACTGCAGGACTGCGCATTGACTTGGTACATGAAATACTCAAGTGATCATCCAAATTAGGGAATAGAAGTAATCCAGGAGGCAAAACAAGGAATTTGGACGACCAAAGTTAGAAGCACAGTCGATTATTGGGTTCAAGGAAATCGCAATGTTGCCTCGTGAAACCTCGTGGGATCTGGACCAAAGATTGAAAAGCACCATCCGCGAGGCAAACATGACATTGTTGGATGCGCAACACTACGCTTGGTTTGTCCCGTCATTGACACCATATCTGAGGACGACTGTGTCACAACAAAAGATCTCAACCCAAGCTGAAGCATCAAAGACGGCAATGAGGTTGCATGAGACCCCCATACAGGATCCAAGGTTGGGAGTATAGCGAATCCAAGTGTAAATACAAAACCTATGTCTAGAAATGCGAATTTTGAAACAAGGGCAGGTGCCTCGGACAAAAGTATGGGAAGAGGTGTGGTGTATCAAATGTAAGGGCCAGGGCCATGATAAGGACCACTATTCGATCTTCGCGAACTATGTGGCAGGAGGGGGGCCAATACCTTTGTGACCAAAGATACAAGCTGGGCCAAGCATAGTGCTCGGACTCTGGTGCGCAATCTGTCAGGTGGGAGGAAAGCATGCCACGGAAAACTGTCATCTATTGCCGAACCTAAGACAACCCCCCCTCAACAATTATTTTGTAAATTCTGTAGGATGGTGGGCCACGATGAAAGAAATTACCACAGTTACGAGATATTGATGGCCCGAACACCTGCTTATAGGCTGCAGATGGAGGCGCATGGGCAAGATCATGTCGCACCACTCGCGTGAGGAGGGTATCAAGGACGCGGACGTGGTCGCAGGGGAATGGGACCTAGACGGGGATGAGGACAATTAATTTGCTATAATTGTGGAGGATCAGGGAATTACAAATGTGATTGCATGAACCCAAACAAAGCCTGTTGCACTTACTATTACCAATTTGATCACAAAGCAGTCGATTTCCCCACACTAATTGCTCAGATGCATGAAAAGGGGGTGCTTCTGGCTAATCCTACTCAGAATGTTCAAATGATGAAGGTTGAACCACGCGCAGAAGATACTAACATAAATATGATGCTCAGAAGTGGCGCCACTACAGGGGAAGATAAGGGGAAGCAGCCAGAGGTGGTTACATGGATTCATAAGGCCCCCTCAAAACAACCAGAATTTGACTTGGAGCGTGCGAAGGAAACCTTTATGGAAGCCAAGAAGAACTTCACGAAAGCTTCTACTTCAAACAATAAGGATCAATTCAGACTTGAGAAGGATCTTTATATGCTAACCACCTTATTAGAAACATGCATGAAGTTACTCAGGGATGCTAAAGCGATGAAGGGACTACAAGAATTGATAACTCGCTGCGTGGGAGCGGACGAACCACGAATGGTCTGGAAGTTAGGCAAACATGCTTTGCACACTGGGCAGGAAATGTGATTGACTGTCCAGATTAGAGACTATGAGATGGACTAGGTCATTTTGGACGTGGGGTCCGACGCAAATGTCCTACCAAAATAGACTTGGGAGCACATGGGCAGGCCCACACTACAATGGTCCCCGATCTAGTTACGGATGGCTAACCAACAAAAGATCCTGCCCATGGGAAGACTACATGGGGTTACAATAGACATCGATGGCGCTAGCACACAAACCGATTTTGAGGTCAGAGAAATTGTGGATGATAGTAACCCATATCTTGCATTGTTATGGATATATTGGGCAACAGATATGAATGGAGTCATCAACCTCAAGAAACAAAAAATGATATTTGAAAAGAAATTTCTCCGCATAGTGGTTCTGTTGGATCCACCAAAAGGGGCACACTATACTGAGCCAGTGCGCGACGAAGATAGTGATGGTGAATTGGATTATATCTACCAAATTACAGCGCAAGATCAAGACAGGGTAAATCCAACAACGGACGATAGACTCTCATGGGACGTGATAGTTCTTGCACGTTGGACTCAGATGAAGAGATTGAATGATGGCAAAACCGACTGCATGAAGTAACCACACTAAATTGTAATAGGATGGTGAAAGCAGGGGAAAAGAAGCAACCAACTAATCAGTATGAATCGACGAAGGGGAGAAAAAACTCACCAGAAGTATCCGCGGAGGCACCATGCGCAACCATTGCTTCAGCAAAGGGTGTAGTTCTGAAATGTGAAGGAAATGGTGCAGATGTCAGAGGTAGGTGCACCCATGGATGGGAGAGTGAAACGAGGTAAGCATCCCTTTCCAGCATAGGCTACAGGTGTATGAGGTGCAGACACTCAACTAGATTAGAATTAGTATCCCAAAGCCACCACAACAAACCGGTTCACCCGCAACCGGCGCGAAGAACAACAGGGAATCAAGGAAGTTGTGGATACCACGGGTTTGATGGGCCTGTAATAGATGACAGAAGGGAACCCATGAAAGATAGGGTATCTGCAGGTCCCCCAACATCAATAAAATATGGGTATGACCAAGGAAGCAAAGTGCACTAAGAAGGGACAGATTCAGCAAAGTAGCATGTCGTGGCGCCCATGAAAGTCGTGCTAGTCTACACATAAAGAAAATAGGCTAGGTCGGGTATCTCATAGCAAAAGAATGAGTTATGACCCTGCTATGGCTTCACCCGCACTTATGGAAGAACACACCTCCCATAATGGTGCCTACCGACAGACCGGCTACCCAGACGCTAGAGAGGTGCTCGCAGCCTGGGCTAGCAGGGAAGTTAAGAAATCACACCAATGGTGTGAACACCTGACTAGTGGTAGAAACTATGATCTCAGTGCCCCAAGTAGTTGAAAATAAGGCATGGGACTATCAACAAGTTTGCGAGTAGCTGGCGTGGCAAAAATATTCTCTACAACGTCATTCAGTCCACAAGATCGCAACTGTGCCCGAAGGATTGCGTTACCATGGGAAAAAGTCGAAAGATGACCATTAGCAACATTATTCATGACAAGAAAGTCAGGTTACATCAGAGAGGAGCAGCTGGTGGGACATTAAGACGAGAGTTCTGGACTAGATATGCAAATATCTGCTTACTTGACGCCCCTAATAAACTCGAAAAGGAGGGAAGGAACTTTTTCAAATCTCATAATCTGTGGACAACAATGGAATATTGGTGCTTTGAACTAGCGAAGAGCAGCGAGTATTCGGCTACCAAGAACCCAATGAGTACCATGGCCAGAACCCAAGCATGTTTCGTAGAGGAACTGCAACTAAATTAGGAAGATCTCGAGGATGTGGCTCAGGTTCCCAAAGTTCCAAAGTCTCCACACACACTGTGATCTAGGAAGAACAAGCAGACGGTAGGAACAGTCCGGGCTTCAAAGCAGTCACCACTGAACCTGCTGAGGATGATGATGATCTGCAAGCCCTGATTGATCAGATCAACGTAGAGGCTGAGGAAGAAGCCACTGCATTCCAACTTCCGTCACTACCTTCATATATTTCTCCGTGGACTGGGACGACCAAGATAGAAAAGGACGTGGACACTGCAAAGACTACGCTGCAAATCCCGCTTCTTCCGGATGAAATAAGGTTCGAAGGCTTGCCGATGGGGTGTATTTCAAACATCAAGTTCAAATATTGGGACCTTGAAGATAGCGAAAAGTTCCCCGAATTGGCTGAAGACAAGTTATTGCCATAGAAGTGGTTACTAGGGGTGGAGAAGGCGGGACTACTGAATCTCAGGTGGATACCTCACTATCACCACATGACCATCACCATATTTGTGATCTGACAGCTGCTCTACCTCATAAATGGTAGATATCTTTGATTGGAAGAGCTGATCCCGATCATAGCTGACTTAGTCCACCGCATTACGCACCTGCCACTTAAAGGGAACGACCCCAAAAACATAGCGGGAACAATTAGTGAGGTAGGCCTTGCCAAAACAATGAAGGCGAAATACCAGCTGGAAAAAGGAAAGTGGGTTCATCGCAAGCATCAACGATCGCACAGTATGAGTCGCCACTCAGCTACTAGCTGGTAAACTCATGAGGAAGTGTCACGCAGATGAGGTGCTAGCTCTTGTCATTGCACTCGCGGGGTAGTGTGCCAAACGGGTTCAGCTCAATTGGGCATAGTTTTTATGCGACGAGTTTCTGACCAATTGTCAAGAAGCACAGGACAAAGCTAAGAAATTTCATTATGCATGGTTGCTCTTATCAATCCTTCTAGTTACAGGTGAACTACCATAGGGGAGCTAGTTTCCCAACATTCAAGATAGCTTACCCGAAGTAGTGCAGTATATTTCACTCTGGACTACAAAGGATGCAACAAGGGTTTCTAAAATTCGGGCTTTTTGGACCTCTATGGAAGGGAATATACAGACACGGGTTGCTCGAAGACTACGGATGTCTCCCACAATCTACAATAATTTCCAAAGCATGGTTGAGTTCAAAGCAGATATGCATAACTTGTATATTTAGGCACGAAAGGATCCAAAGCGATCATGGGTCACACTTCCGTTCATTGCAACCGATGATGCCATTTATGCGGTATTAGCAGCATGGCCTCTAGAATGGCGTGCCCTAGACAAGGCCCTTCTTGACATAATGGCATCACAACAATAGAAGAAGGAACACCAGCAGCGACTCACTCAACTGGCAGAAAAGACACGTCAGGAAAAACAGGTCGCTTCGCAGCAGGAGGCTACCAAGAGCTCAACAGTAGAAGAGAACCAGGCAAATTAGGAAATGGACTTGGAACAGGACTCGCAATAGGAAACAAAGACGCACGACCACCTCAAGTGGTCACATGGTAAGGAATCAACGGCTGCACGTAAAAAGCCCAAAACAGCAAAGGCTCTGGAAAACGAATTCATTGACAACAACCAACTAGCAAGCAATGTTCCCACCAGTGTGTTAACCAAACTAATCATTGAGCAGACAACTGTGTTGGGGGAGATCCGAGCGCAATTGCAAGCATTACAGGTGCGACCCTCCAGGTAGGATCACCCTATAACCAGTAGAAGATACAACCGCCGCCAAGCAGATGGTACACACACACACACCAAACACCTAACCGTTGCCAGCAGGAGTTGTCCTAGTTGAAGCCACAGGTGAAGAACATAGTTGGGGATTAAATCTGGCCACCCTATCCAGGGAAATACTATACCAAATAAAAGAGGGGGTAACTAATGAGCTTTGTGCCAAGGAAGGTCACGCCTTCCACACCTTGAGAAAACAAAAGGCAAAGTTAAAACAGGTCACTCTCCAGCATGATGACTTGGCCGCACACTACCGAGAAGTAGAACAAGCTATGGTGGAGGCATTGTTAACACCCAAGTTGTTCTCTTTGACTCCCAAGAGAATACGGCCGGGGTAACCACTAACCAGTCTTTGGGCTACAGCTTCTAGCCCAGCTGTAGTCAGAGAGGGCTCTCTCTATTAGTTATGTCACTGCTTTCAGTGAAGGTTTTAGGCTAGTTATGGAGTGAATTTTTGGTTGTTTTTGTGTTTGGTTGGGAGGATGCTCCTGATAGCTTTGTAATGTCTGACTTTAGGTGTAACTAATCCATTGGGCAATGGGGTCTTGGACTACTGTTCCCATGAGGTTTTGACTGAAGTGTGGGATAAATACAGGGCCTGTATGTATTCTGTGACACAAACTATAAAGATTGAGAGGCGAAAATGGAAACAACTTAGCAAAAAGCAATGAAGAATTCTTTACTTAAGTTGACTGGTGTGAAAGAGGTATGTTATCTGGGAGCAATTTCTCGAATTCCTGGAATAACATTCTCTAGTGATGATACAATATTAAAGGTAGCATTGAAGAATTACTCTTTAAGTAACATAACTGAGGAAAACATATACAAACAGCTAGGATTGAAATCAGGGTAATCAAAGATTAAATCCTGGGTCATTCTTTTTCCTAGCTATTCAGAGAATTGAATATGTGTGGGAAACATGAGAAATACAAGAAAGTATGGCAAACATAATCATAACAGTAAGGAGTAAGGAGACTTATTGAGCCATGGAATACACGGGAATCCTGTAAATTTAAGCCACACACCAGCAAGTCATCATGAGAGAAAATATCTGAAGAAATCCCATTGTTCTTTGTATTAGCTGCCTGAATCTTTAGAGTATAAGAGCAACAGAAGAGAAAACGAGAGCTTCTTTACATTCGGAGTCCAACCCCTCTAAACAAACGCGAGGGGGAATATATAGAGGTTTCATACAAAAATATCTCAGGTATTGAGTCATCTGAGAGGGAAATATCTCTTACACTTGTACAAGGAGAGTAGATGAGAAGTAATTGCAAATATAAATGACTCTTTAAAGGCTTTTAACTCCTGTCAGGATAAATTTTTGACCTTTGGGCACTGCGGAGTCAGCTGCGCGGCTTTATCATAAATGTAGAATGAAGTGCTCTGCCACTCTGATTTTTGTATCTTCTTGGCCCTGCCACCTGTGCTAGCTGATGCTGCTGTTGCCGTTGAGTACCTGTGCTGAGTTGGCTCAGCGTCTTCATATTTGCTGTTATGGCTTTTTCCCTCCTGTGTATGTGATATAAACATTTTACCAAAAAGATTTAATCTTCTCAACTTTGATTTAAAAGTAACTTTATCAAATCTTGCCATGTATCTGGAGGGGGAAGCTGATGCCTCAAAATTGACCCTAAGGTCTCATCAGCCTCTGTGTATTTGTAGAAATGAGGGGGCTCATCAAACAGATGTGATACTTCATTTCTAATAAAAAACAAATTATCTAATTTTTCAAAAAGAATTTGCCCTGTTACTGGGCCTGCTGAAGATGTCCCTGGTGTCTCAGCAATCTGAATTGCTGCAAAAGTGCTTACCCTCTTGATATATTTTTCATGAGAGAGTAATTTCCCTGATTCCAGCAAGTTGGGGAGCCCTTTGTCCTGCAGGGCTGAGAACCTGTTCTGAAACTTATTTATATCCGCTTGCATGTCCTGGATTCTCCTGTCCAGGGTTTGGATTAAATTCTTCATTGTTGTGGCTCTTTTGATCAGGGAAATGGTTTCAGTCCTATTACCAATTCCCATTTTCACCAGCTGGGAACTTGTCCTATAGTTGAGGACCTCAATCATTCTGGGGGCAAGGTCTGCCATGTTGCCTAGGGAGTTTCTTGCTCTTTGCAGCTCTTTTCTAGCCCTGCCAATGAGTCCCACTTGCTCATAAATGGCATCAATGTACTCCCATTGGTTGGTTATTGATTGCCCAATAACAGTCCAAATCACCTGCTTAAGCTCTGCTGTAACCTTTTCAAAATTTAGCTCTTTTTCTAGCTGTGCAATTGTCTTCTTCAGAGCTTTTACTTCTCTCTCTCTCTCTCAGCCACATTTTGCTTAGACTTATCATATTTCTCATTTATCTTTGCTAAGCTTTCCTTGGCTTGATTGAGTTCTGACATTTGAGCTTCTAGCGCCTGAAGTTCTTGCCTTAGTTTCTGCATGTCTAGGCTCTCGGCCTGCTTTGTTGTTGGTGCTGTAGTGGCCGGTGCTATTTCTGGTGCCTGTTGCTTTGGAGGGATGGTTTCTTGAGGGGTTCCCTCAAGGTCTATTGTTTCTGTGGGTGGTTTGGAAGATTTCCCTGCTTCTCTCCTTTGTAGTGCTGCTTCTAGTGTTGTTTCTGTGTCTTGTAGCTTTTGTTGTGTTTCTATTAGTTCTTTATATAGTGTCATTAATAGTGCAGTGGCATCTTTTTGTTGCCTTTGCTGGGCGACTTCATCTGTTTGTGGATGTAGAGTTGGTGGGATCTTCATTTTCTTCTTAATTGCAGCTATATCTGCATCCCTTAGTTTAAGGACCTCTTGTATGGCCTTAACGTCATTGGGATCATGCCCAAACTCTATAATTATTTCCTCCAATGCCTTGATTCTGTTGTCTTTAGCTTGAGAGGACGCCCTTTCCAATTCAAGCTGTGCTGCAGTGTTGTTTAAGCTATTTTGCAGCCTGTAATTTATCAAGGTCTTATCTGCCAGGGTGGCATAGACCATCTCCCGTCTGCTTGTGGAGCTCGATCTGGTCCATGGGGTGGATGTCCTTTGCAAGGACTTCTAAGTTTGTCCTTATATAATCTGCAGCTGTTTGAGGTTGCTGCACTGTAGGGGCAAAATGGCTCACAGTCATTTTGCCTTCTTGCACATCAAAGGCAGCCATTAGCCTTTGTTGGTTTGGAGGAGCCATATTCAACAAATGATTATAGAGCTTAATCTTTATTGGCTCACTCCTTCTTTTGGCGTCTTTGAACTGCTCCTTTATGCCTGCAGCTGTATTCTGCTGTTGTCCTGAGGAGCTGACCTCCCCAAGTGCTGCTTTATCCTGTTCTTGATGCAAGGAGCTGGCAGAGGTCTCTAGGCTTTGCATTTCTTCTTCTGAGAAAGGGTTGAGCCTCTGCCTCTTATCTGGTCCTTCTGTGAGGGGGGTCTCCCTCTCTCTTTTTCTGATGGTGTCCTCCCTCTGAGGGGTTTGGAGGAGAGAAGAGTCTACCCTAGAATCCTGTCTAGGAGGTGCCATATTGGTTGCTCTTTCTTGGGTGGCTGCCTGGCCTTCTGCTCTTTGCTTTTCTTGATCCTGATGATCAGTTTCTTGCTGGTGTTGCTGTTGTTTCCCTTGTTGGCCCTGTTGGCCCTCTGCTTCTTCCATTTCTTTGTCTTTACCTTTGTTCTGCCCCTGATCTGAAGTTTGTGCTGCCCCTTGTTGTGTTGCAGATGAGGAAGCTGGCGCTGTTGTGTGAGAACTCGGTAGGGAAGGCACCTGAGAAGGACATTCCAAGTCAGCCATTTTTAGCAAATGTCTTCTAGCCCTCTCTACTAGCTCTTCCTGAGATACAGGCTCTATTAAGGTGTTTTTCTTCCACTTTGGCTGGTTGGCATGTCTTGATATATGGAGCTGGCTCTCATGCTCATAGCTAGAGAGTTTATATCTTAATCTTCTCGAAGATATAAAGCCATTGGGGTCATAGGGCTTCTAGGGGAAACTGAGTTTTAGGCCAAGGCCTTCCAACATCCTATCTGCCTGCTTCCATCCTTCTCTTTTGTTTAAAACCAAATGACCAAGCTGGTTTTTAACTTTGAGTTGTGCCTTCTTGCCCTTCCCTGCAAAATGGATCTGATCGGCATTGTCGAATTGTCTGAAATACTCCAGGGCAAAGAGCCTCATGGGCACAAATTTGGGTAACCTGAATGGGCGCAACTCACACCCATATATCCTAATCACAGTGTGATGCTGGTAAAAATACCAGTCTCCTATGCTGTAGGCAGTGGACAACTGTAGAATTCTCTGCATTTCATCAGAGAGTCTTGGAGGAGGTTCTGTCATAAGCAGAGATAGGGCCGGATGAATGAACAAATCAATGAACTCACAATATGTATAGGGTGAGTAAAAACGGATATGGAAGATTGAGCTCCAGTATACAACTGATCTTAGGTTTCCTGCTGCATCAGTTCTCTTGATTTCAAAAGAGAATTTTTCATGTTGGTGATACAGAATAAGATGATAAATATATGAGGTGTATCTGAACACCCTCTCTTTGGATAGGTGCAGGAATTGCTCATGTATTTTGTCAGAGATGTATGTGGCATAGTCATAGCAGATAGGGGCCTTACCAGGGGTAAACATTGTCATCATGACTAGCACAGTTTCCTCTATAAACTCCATTGATTTATACCCCAGTACTGAGCTCACCATATGGGCCAGGTCTAGTCCAAGTTGATTTAGGTATCCATCAAAGATGGGAGGATGCAGCACTGTGTCTGACTTGCTAATAAACAGTTGGTTTAATTTCAGGATCTCTGCCTCTGTGAGTATCTTGGTCCCTTGGTTGATTAAGTCCAGCAGGGATAAAGGAACCAGTTTCTTGTGAGTTTTGAATTGAACCATATCCCTGATGGCCTGAGGGGTGGTATAGAATACAACTTCGACCTGGGGATTCATTACAGCCCTCTGTATTGGATCATAACAACTGGCACATAAGTAGATGAGGTCAGGGAATTGTGTGACTTGGGGCATTTTAAAAGTTGGGAGGGAAGACTCCCAAATGCCTAGGATGTCTGTTCCATCTCTGTGCCTAGCCCTGAACTCATTTAGCAGGTGAATATGAAATGTACATCCGGATCGGCAGTCTTCCGAGATTTGGTAGTCTAGGTCTCCCAAATCTTGCCAATCTAGCTCTCTCTGAGGAGCATTTCAAAGGAGTGACATTAAGGACTGCAGGGGTATCCATGTCTGATCAAAGTAATTCTTGAAATGCCGGGTCTGCTACTTGAAATAGTGAAATTGAGGGAGGGTGAAATTAACAGGGTTGGTGCACAGTCAAGGATAACAATGCTGGGCTTTCTGGGAAGGCCTTTCTGCAGTGGGACAGACCTCTCTTGATAGTTTGGGAGTAATGCAGGAAGTCCACGATTGCGTGAACAGGGCAGGGTTTTTAGCAGAAATTACAGTCTAAATGAGGTCTCCGTCGCTGTGTTTCAACTCTAAACGGTCGAATAGGGGTAGGATACAGTTGGTTTCTTAGTGGAATTTCAATCTTATGGCTTCTTGTGGTGGATTTTATAAGAAATTTAAGAAAAAACCAGTTCGAAGGACGACGAAGACTCAAATACCTGTTAAACAATGGCTTGGACTGAAGAAATAACTGGGTTAGCGCGCTGGACTCTTTGAAAATGGTCGCGGGCTGGCTGGTAGAACGGTCGTCGTGAATTGCATGCAGATAGCGGAGCAGTGTTTTTCCGAAAAAATTGTCAAAATTGCGAAAAAACGGCAAAAATATGGCTTTTTCCTTTATTGGCGCGCTTTTTGGATGACGTCAGCATGAGGGACCGGGTGCCATCTGACGGTCATCGGACGGGTAATCTGCAAGGGAGATAGCGGCCAGCGGGCGGGTTTAAAAAATAATATTTTTCGGCAATTCGCGACCGGCGGGCCCCTCCATGTGCCAAAAAATTTTCGGGGGTTTTTTATGATTTTCTTTACAAAAGTAATTTAGTCCACCAACCTTAGGAAAACATGAAATTTGCAGGTTTTATGCAAAGTTTGGGTATAAATCTTTATGAAGGCAGAAACTATAGGGAAAGGGGTCCAATGGATTTTATACAACGTGAAAGGGTAAATTGGCTCCCGACCTTAGGATAAGGCGGGAGAAGGATATTTTCATAATGTTTCTGCCCTTGGGTTTTTTTTAGGGGATTAAAAGGTTTTTCAAGGGTTTTTAAGGGCAAAAATGGAGCAATTGGGTAGGAAAATGGATTGAGAAGGAGAAAAAGGTGGAACATGGGTTCTTGACCTTGACCAGGTGTTAATTCAATTCCCAGGGAGTGAACATTATGGCTATAGTGCCAAGGAGGGGATATTTATACATTGTGGGGTTTATACACCATGGTGTTTATAATAATAGGGGTAGTGGAGTATAGGGAGCTAAAATAGTAGAGTTAGTTGTTAACATGGAGGGAACATATGAATGAGGGCTAGCTCAACCAAGTTTTCTTTTGAAAATAACTTGAAATCAAGAGTAGATCAAAATGAAATGATTTTTGCACAAGAAATGTGGCTTTTAAAGCCATAAGAATATAACAAAGATATAAACTTTTGTGCTCTGTACAGCTTGGGAGAGGGTGTTAGCAATGAGTGATATACAAATGAAAACAAGGGAGTTAGTCATGCTCCAATGTGTTGCTTTTCCTGTAGATGTTTCATCACCTTTGGTTTTGAAAGAGACAGCACTTCTGCAACCCCATCTACCTACCCAACTAGTTCTCCTAGCATTTTTTGTTCCTTCTTGGAGGGTGCACTTGGACTTGCAAACCCTTTGAATGCCCTTTTCTTTTCATTGGCTTTTTGCTTTCATTTCCTATCTAATACAACCCTTATTCCTTCCAAGGTCCCAGATTAAGCAGTTGGGAACCTTATTTTCTCTACCTAGCTACTGATCTGCCAAGATCAAACAGTTTGGACAGATTTCATTCTCTACTCTACGACATAAATTGAAAACATGGCATGATCCAGATTAGACTGTTGGGTCATTCATAAAGTTTTGTGAAAATGCAGGCCTATATACACCTTTTCTTTTCTTTGCAAATATGGAACCTTTGTGGCAGCAAAAATGGAGCATATTTGGCACTTATATTTGCCAATCATGAAATATGAAACCTATTGGTATAGGTATCCAACACTTTCCACAAGGGGTCACAAGAGAGCTTAGTCATTTATCTAGCCCTGCAATGCCCATTGTTTCTCTACACCAAGATAACTTCTCAGAGCCCATATATTTTGTCAATGCATCTGCAGTATTCTTTAAAGTGTCCACCTTTATGAGCAACACCTTTTTTTCTTCTATCATATCCCTCACAAAGTGATACTGAACATCAATGTTCTTTGTCTTTGAATGGTAAGAAGGGCTCTTTGCCAAGAAAATTGCACTTTGGCTATCACAATCTATCCTTATAACTCCCTGTATTAACCCCATACTTGAATACAATCTCTGCAACCAAACTGCTTCCTTGCTTCCATGAGTGGCTGTTATGTATTCTGCCTCTGTAATTGATAGTGCCACTACATATTGTTTCTTACTCATCCAACTGACTGCACCTCCAAATAGGTTAAACACATGCCCACTTGTAGATCTTCTTTGATCCAGATCTCCAACCCAATCCGCATCAACAAAACCATGGATATCCAAAACTCTGTCAAATCCCGGTCTTCCTTGGTAGAACAAACCATAATCACTAGTGCCATGAAAATACCTGAAAACCTGCTTCACTGCTATCTAATGCTCCCTCCCTGGTTTTGACATAAACCTGCTCAATACTCCCACTCCATGTGCAATGTCTGGTCTAGTACAGACCATCGCATACATCAGGCTACCGACTGCACTTGCATATGGAACACAAGACATATCCTCTTTGTCTTCTTGTGTCTTGGGACACTTTTCAGCAGATAAATTTACACCTACAATAATAGGAACTTTCACTGGTTTACTATCCTGCATATTAAACCTTTGCAATATTGTCTTGACATACTTCCTCTGGTTTAACCAGAGCCTCCTCTTTGCCCGATCTCTTTTAATTTCCATGCCCAAAATATAGTTTGTAGCACCAAGATCTTTCATGTCGAATTTGGAGGAAAATTGGGTCTTCAAATCCTGGATAATTTCTTTGTCATTTCCAACCAGCAACATATCATCCACATACAAGACCAGATAAATAACATGGTCACCAATTAATTTAAAATACACACAGTGATCTGCTTTGCTTTTGGTGAAGCCAAGTATCCGTATAAATGTATCAAATTTCTGATACCACATCCTTGGTGACTGTTTTAACCCATACAAAGGCTTCTTTAACTTGCATACCAGTTCTTTCTTACCCTTCATCGCAAAGTCTTCAGGTTGCTTCATGTAGAACTCCTCTTCTAGATCCCCATGAGGAAATTTTGTCTTTACATCCATCTGTTCTACCTCAAAATCAAAAGCAACAACAATAGGTAAAAGTAATCTAATAGAAGCTACCTTGGCAACAAGAGAAAAAATATCACCAAATCAATTCTCGACACCTGGCAATAACCTTTTTCTACCAATCGAGCTTTGTATTTCTCCACCTTTCCTTCTGCATTTGTCTTCTTCTTAAACACCCATTTTCTGCTAATGGGTTTCCTTCAAGTTGGCAACTCCAACAGATCCCAAGCCTCATTTTTGTGAAAAGATGTGATTTCATCAGCCATGCCCTCTTTCCAGAGTTTTCCATCCTCTGAGTCTACTTCTTCCTTCACAGTTCTAGGATCATCATCAATAATAGATAAAGAAAAATTGGAATAGAAAGAAGATGGAATATACATTTCTGGCAACCTTGTTTCTTGAACTGATCTTCTCGCACTCAGAGTTTGTGGCTCTTCATCTTCTGATTCCTCCTCTGTTGTAGAGTCTAATTCTTCCTCCTTTAGCTCAAACTCTATCTTCTTAGGTTCCTTTGCTTTGCCTTCATGTTTAATAACATATTTCACCTCTCTAAACACCACATCTCAGTTGTACACAACCTTCCTTGTTACTGGGTTCCAAAGCTTGTAACCCTTTAAACCATCCTTATACCTAATAAAAATGCACTTTTCAGATTTACTATCCAACTTGGTTCATTTCTCCTTTAGAACATGTACATATGCATCATATCCAAATACCCTCAGATGTGAAAGAGAGGATTTCTTACCAGTAGATACCTCTTGTCGAGTTTTATCCTCCAACGTTGATGAAGGTGATATGTTGACTAGGAGACATGTTGTCTCCACCACCTCTACCCAGAATTCCTGTCCTAACCCAACACCACTAAGCATGCTTCTTTCCCCTTTTTTCAATGTCTTGTTCATTCTTTCTGCAAATCCACTTTGCTAGGGTGTATATGGAGTAGGCTTCTTTCGTGTTATACCAAACATCTTACAAAATTCTTCAAATTCCTGACTACAAAACTCTTCATCGTTATCTGTCTTCAACACCTTTATCTTCTTCTCTGTCTAGTTTTCCACCAGAGCCTTGAATTCTTTAAACTTTTCAAAGACTTCAGATTTCTTCTTAAGGAAATATATCCATGTATTCCTTGAGAAGTCATCTATAAATGATACATAGTACACATACTTACCTAGTGATGGAACCTTCACAGGTCGAAACACATCACTATGCACATGCTCTGATATATGTTTCGCCCTCTTACCACTAGAGGGAAAACTCACCTGATTCTGCTTCCCATATACACAATTTTCACAGAAATTAAAATCCATAGAGCTATTACTCATACCTTCTACCATACCTTTACCATGAAGTATCTGAAGGCCCTTCTCTCCAATATGTCCAAACTTTTGATGCCACAGCATGGTCTTCTCTCTAGAGACCACTAGATTTTCTGCTCCACTTTCAGGAACCATATAACTGTGCACCTATCAGCAACCGTGCTACCTTGCATCTTGTACAAAGTTCTAATCTGAACTCCCCACATCAATACCAATGCTCCTCGAACTGTCTTGTAGGTATCTTTATTGAACACTGTTTTTACACCTGCATCATCCAACTTGCTTATAGAAATCATATTTCTGGCCAATGCAGGAATATGCAGAACACCTAGAAGTGTTCTAACCCTTCCACCTTGCAAATTCAACTTTAATTTTTTGCGACCAATGATTATAGCCTTCCTCTCATCCCCTAAGAAGACATCACCACCATCGTATTTCTCATACTCATAGAACCACTCTCTATGGGGAGTGAAGTGAAAGGATGCACCTGAGTCAATCAACCATGCCTCATGATCTACATGTGTACTAGAAGAAGCCAAGTACACATCCCCACCTTTATCTGAGGTGGTTTTTGCCTCTGCAGAAGGAGAATCATCAAATCCTGTTCCTTTATCAGGAGCTTTAGATTTATAGTCCCTTTTGTAGTGCCCTTCTTTTCTGCATTTCTAGCACACCACCTTTATAGGTTCTCCTAGAGATTTAGATCTCCCTCTAGATTTAGATCTCCCACTCGATGACTTATTTTTGTTTCTATTCTTGGACCATCTTCATACAGAAAAGGCATCACCATTTTGGCTCTCCATATTCCTTTGTATCATCTCCTCCGTTAGCAAGGATGAGACTATTTCATCAAACTGCAAGGTAGTTGCATTGCTACCTATTGCAATAACCAGACTATCCCACGAATCTAGTAGAGAACACAACAAACTAACACACTTATCTTCATCTGAATTTTAATATCAATAGATGCTAACTAACTTACCACAGTATTAAATGCGTTCAGATGCTCTGCACCAAGTCTCCATCTTTCATCCTCAGATTATATGAGTTTTTTTGTAGGAACAATTTATTCACCAGAGACTTAGATTGGTACAAAGTCCCTAACTTGTCCCACAGAGCCTTTGCCGTAGCTTCTCCTAATACATTCAACAATACTGAATCTGAGGCACACAATCATATTGTGCTCTTTGCCTTCCGATCCAACTTCTTCCATTCTTCATCGGAAACTCCTATTGGTTTAGTACCTGGATCTACTATGATCCACTAATATTTATCCACCAAAATATTCTCCATCTTGAGTTTCCACAAATCAAAACTCTAACCATTAGATTTCTCGATCTCTATGTTTCCACTGCTCGCCATCTTCTTTCACCAC
The DNA here is from genome assembly GCA_000404065.3 of Pinus taeda. Lineage (NCBI taxonomy): Eukaryota > Viridiplantae > Streptophyta > Pinopsida > Pinales > Pinaceae > Pinus > Pinus taeda. The sequence continues at coordinate 83,018 of APFE030656188.1, read as the reverse complement.
CAGAATCGATCTCGTAGATCTCCCATTGAATAGGGTCTACCACAGGCCTGAGCGAAACCCCTTAGCAACAAAGGCATCCCCTTGAAGCCAAAATAGCTCTGATACCAAATGTAAGTTTTAACCCCGTACAGAAATTACCTGCATACGAATTCTAAAACATAGAAAATAAACAATGCGAGAGCATAACATATAAAACACATACACATAGAGATTTCCCTTGGATCCCAAAATCGGGACTACCAGATTGATTTTCATTATTTTCCTTTCAATGTTATAATACATATTTATACATGTTGAAGCATCCAATACCATGGAATGAAAACCATCGCATCCAAAACCATGGACTGAAAACCATCGCGTCCAAAAACATGTGCGAAAATCATGCACAAAACCATAGGTGGGTCCGCCCAACCTAACATAGGTTCCAAAACTAAAATTTTCCAAGGCGCTACCCTGAACCCCATAGACTGGGGTTACCAGCACTGCTCAAGCCCCCTGTGACTCCCCCTGCTCCGCTATTGGCGCAACAAAGGGGGGGCTCTACCTCCCTCCTAAAGCCCAAGTTAACTAGATGGGCTAGTCATGGAAAGAATATAACACAACCCGACAGTGGAAGTCCAAGAGACCCACTTGTTGTACAAAGATTCATGTAAATTCGAAAAGTCATGGAAGTCAAATAGTCATGAGGGCAGTCAAATAGCCACAAGGGTTAGTTTCACCCTTGGCAATAAATACCCCCTCATTTGTACATGCGAAGAACTTTCGACCTTATCTCCTCCCACATAGCCTTGAGAGTCTCTAATATTTTATTTGAGGAGTAAGTAGTGGCTACAACACCCCACTCATCGGGCTAGTGATGTATGGTGTAACGTTGTGTCTTGGAACTTTCACTTAATTCAGAAGCTTGCTATCAGGCCAACACATTTTCACACATGTATTGTAACTGTTGTAAGACTAATATTAAACACTTGTAATGCACGTTTCTTTAAGCTGTGTTTAACACTTGAACTAATTCACTTGTTGTAATACATATATGTTAATGAAAATGTATTGTATATGTTGTTAATGTTGTCTCGCCCGTGTTGACTACTCTCTCAGACATCAGACAAATATTTCACAGAAAACTTGCTATAACAACTGTTGCACTCATGCGAACAAATCTTCTAAGTTTTATACATGTTATCTTACCTTATGTGTTGTGACTGCCACATCTGTGTGGATTGTTTCACCAGAAGTTGTGCATGTCCTGTTGTGTTGTGTGTTCCTAGCAAAGTTGGGACTACTCCCAACCGCCTTGGGACTCACTCCTGTCCTCTCCCTCTATGTTGAAAGAACCTATTGTAGCGGCTACAACCACCCTCCAAAATGTTTCCTTTACTTCATTTTGGAGCCTCCATACCAACCTGTCACAACAGCATGTCTTGCTTCATCCATTACACAAGCTTCAATAATTTTCTTGAAGAAAGACAACATGTCCATCAAAGCTTGTTGCATTCCTATCACAAGCTTTTTCTCCAAACTTGGTCTAGCTACAGGCTAAGAAACTTCCTCAAGAAATTGCGCAATTCTAGAGGGAAATAGAATTGGACAATTTTGGAGGGCTATAGAATTACACAAATATGCCAGTCAAGCTTCACCAAGAAAATTGCATAATTCCTCCCAACAGGGCTGTTCAGTCTAGGAATTGTGCAATCCTGGATAGTAGTGAGTTTCTATGCCGTGAAACTGTGCAAATCTCCTGAGCTCCCTCCCAGAAATGCACATTTTTTCACAACAGTTGAGTAGGATCTTGCATGTGCAAATGGTTTGACCGGTTCCACCCGAGACCAAGAAAACTTGACTTGCATGCATGGGTTGTTTTTTCCTGGAATAGAAAAAGCAACATGAAAAAAGCATCCCTAGATTTTAGGGACCTATTTTTAGTAGCTGGAGGTTACATGCTCAGATCATTTTAGAATCTTTCCTCCAAGTGTCTTTTTTTCCAAGATTTGTGGCATGCGTGTCATGAGCTTCAAGATTATTTATTTGACACTTTAGATCTCATTTCTTCACATTGATCCTGGAGCTCTAACATCCCATAGCACATCCAAGACTCTTCGACATATCCAACTTAGCTATTGATGGGTAAGTGGTCTCAACTTGTCTTTTGTAGAATTTCTATTGCTTTTTGTGTTTTCGCTTGTGTGAGTGATGTTTGCTTGATTTATTTGAACGCTTGTTGTTGTTTACATGCATTCTAGCTTGTACTAGCATCGTTTCAATTTTTGTTAGCATTTCACTGCTATCGCATGCATGAAATTGTTTTGCATGAACGGTCACTAATTTGGCGATCTGCTTCGCTCACATGCACATTGTTATGTTTTCTGAATCGTTCATTCACTGTTTGCATGCATGGTCATTTTCTTGTGCTTACACTTAGTATCACCATGCATTCACCACAACATTTGCTTTCAGTTTCCCATTGGCATATCTGGGCAGCCTTGGCCCATACTCTACCTCACCAATAAAGCATTGCGTAATCCTGAGAAGGAAGGCTCTTTCTTCCTCTTAGGAAATTCACATTTCTACCTAGGATCTGTCCTCCAGGCTTGCATTGTGTAATTCTCAGGGACAGTGACTGTTGGCCTAGAAAATTGTGCAATGCAGTCACTAGGCCTGCAACCACAACTAGCTGAAATTATGCATTGCGCAAATCCAACAACAAGCGAGCCTCCCGAGATAGCCCAAGCTGCATTTTATGTAGTTCTGGTAGCTATTCAGCCAATCTCCCAAAATACATTCCGCAATCCTTACCTATCAATCCCCAAGTATGTTGCATGTCTTTCCTCAAGTTTGCTTTGGTTTTCGATGATAGATTTCTTGCCATGCATATCGCTTTGTCTTCAGATCTAGCAGGTGTTTGTCCACCTCTTTGCAGTTAAGTATCAATGGCCTCCAAGAGAGCAGGATTAGTAGACTTGTGGACACTCACTCAATTGCTACTCCAATTGCTTTCTATGAAGATACCAAGTTGATTCTAGACAAGGACATCAAGTTGAAAGGGAAAGAGGTCAACGATGCATTTTCATGCACAATTGGGGAAGACCTCAAAGACGGCTAGGTGTATGTGAACATCCACAAGTTCGGCTTGTACTAGATTGCATGGAAGTATCCCCTGTTCCCATGCACGGACATGATATATTGGATCGTCTCGCACACTGATTCTAAGACAATGACATTGAACATTGTTAATGGGACAGAGATTGCTACCTTTAGGCCATAGGATTATGACAAGATGCATCAGATGTCAGAGCTTGTGACCATAATGAAAACTCCCTTCGGCGTACCCAACAACAATGCCAACTCCAGAGACATTTTGAAGAACTAGGTGAAGGAGTCAGCTAAATTCAGGATGATAGCCAACTAGGTCTACAAGACAAAGATACTATGGAAGGTGTATTAATACTTGGTCATTTTTGCATGTCAACTATATGGCCAAGAAAGCACGTAAACCTTCCCACAGAGTTGGGTGATCATGCTGGTCCAACTAGCCAGAGAGGGAGAAGCATGTAACTGGTTTGACATGTTTGCTCATGAGTTGAAGGAACAAGTAACAAAGGCTTGACAACTGCCCAAAGGTATGCTAGCAGAAATATACATGTCCTCCTACATCTTGGATGCAATTTGTGCCCGACAAGAATTCCTGGGCTTGAAGTGGGCATGGTGACCGATAGAGATTGCTATGAACACCTAGTGTAAGATGTTACCTGAATGCAGCTTCAGAGGAGTAATCACACAACTATCCGATCATTTTATCACCCCGGTTAACAAGATGGTATTCAAACGAGATCCACTCTGCATGTCAATGGTAGCAAAGGAGGTACTAATAAACATTGTTGATTGGTATGTCTCACCGTCCGACACCTTCATACAGATGTATAGCATGGAGAAGCCTCTGCATGTTCTACCGAAGTTTGCGTTGGACATGCTCGTCATGCAGGAAGTAGCATACCGCATCTTGGAAGGATTGATAGCTAGGCTACACCAAAAGAAGAAGGCACCTTGGCCCACTCTTCCACTACGCATTAGGTTATATGAGATCCGAAGTTTCAAGCATGTAGATGTCGAAGTAGAACAGATGAAGAAGTATCCATTCAACCTCCAAAGTTACAATTTGTATGACCTGCATTCTCTTGTGAAAGATCATTGCGCGAGAGTACAGTTCAACTGGATCCATGAGGCATATCATTGGGTGGAGGAGGACCCATGGAGATATTGTTACAACTCCTCTAGACTCAATGAACTGGTCAGCTTTGATGTGGAATGGTTAGCAAAGCACTGTGAAGCAACATCTCAGAGAGCACCAGAAGCAGTAGCAAAAGTAGAGATGAACATACCAATGCACGAGAAGGGCAAGAGGAAGATTTTCGATTGCATGGAGGAAGAGAAAAGTTGTAAGTTCTGTGCAGATCCACTTGTGGAGAAAGTAGCTATGGATATAGAGGAAAAGTGGTAACAATGCGACAAGCGAAGTGGAAAAGGCAGAGAGAGAAATGGAGAATGGAGGAGACGGAGAAGGAGTTGCATGAGTCGAAGGAGCAACTCTAGAAGGAACACGAGTTGCATCAACGGGAGAGGGAAATGCAATAGCAACAAGTACAGAAGGGGGAGAAACTTGTGCTGACGGATGAAACAACACCCTTATAGGTAGTGGAATCATCAAAATAGTCGACATTAGGAAAACAGAGGGAGCCATCGTAGGAGAAGGACTTCGCTCAGGAGATAAAGCGAGCACTTAAACAAACTGATACGGATATGGAGGGGTAGAAATTAGAGAAAGACAGTGGACTCATGCCTCCACACGAAGATATTGATAAACAAGCTTCACCATATCTAGAAGACGAGAAAGTCCCAAGTGACCAAGGAGACACTGAGAACCCTAAAGATCAGCTGGAAGGAGAGATGCGCAACATCTCATTCGACGTGTCTCAACATAGAGTTGTGCAATCTCACAAAGTGTTGACTCCGGAAGATCATACATCTCCTACACAATATGAGGAATGAGTGATCATGTCTAGTGTGCGAAAACATCCAGTAGCATTGGCCGATGCTACCAAATCTTATTCCGAAGCCACTAGCTCAAGTGTTCGCTTTTTGATAGCTGAGAATGAGTGAATGGCAAAGGAGCTATAGACGACCAAGCAAATAGGAGAATTGGTTACAACATCCTTCTGAGCATAACTAAAGAAGGAAATACTAGATAAAGTGTTGTCCCTTGACATAGTCATCCAAGCGTTGTATTTCAAGTTTGGTACCGTGCATAAGGCAGTTGTCCATCTCAACGGATGGCAACAATGATGTGCTAGAAGAGCACGTACCTTTTTGAACATACATAATGCTTTTGATTACATGCAAATATGGACGATGAGATACAAGGGATCCTTGCTTCACTTGCCTAAGACGATGAAGCCTAGAGTGGTTGAGATGAAGGCATGCATCCAGAGTTAGATCTAGAACTATGAAGAGCTCCTGCAGCTCGTCACTAGTCTACTAGCTTCCCATGCACATGTATTCAAGAGTATGGATGTTATGGTGTGTGCACATGCGATCCCATCTATTGGGATTCTCACCTAGGTGAAGACAAAGGAACATGTCTAACTAGAGCTTGAATCATACTTTGATGAGCTGATGTGCATAGCCACCAGCCCATAATTGCCAATCAATGGAGACATCATGCATAAGTATGTTGCTAGTCCAGTCACGCTAAAGACAATGATGCACATGATTTTAGACGAGCTGTATAGAGGAGCCCGAGCACTGTATCTGGATGGTATGGAGGCAAGATTCAAGTTCCAGAAAGATGTCACCTTGGAGCACACACACACCATTACAGACTACCGATCTTGGCATCAGTTTGCTACTGTCGATCTTCACAAGGATGTCGAAGAATTGGACTTTCCACATTTGTGTTAGTCATAGTGATGTCTTGCATGGATTTATCAAGCCATTTTGTCTCACATGGGTACATGTGTATTGTAATGTAACATCTTGTCAAGTGTAAGTTCAAGTGTCAATAGTTGGATGTCACAGTCATAGAGTAGATGAAGAGTCATGAGGGTAGATGAACTGTCACCAAGGGGAATATCAAGGGTCACCCCACCTTTTGCTATAGTCCATCATAACTCATTGTAAAGGATTTTGGTTAGCCAAGCTTCGATAAGACTTTCTTAGAGAAATCTTGGATAGTATTGTAACGTGCCTTGGCTTTTCCACTGCGCAAAGCTAGTATATCTCTTTGGAGGAATAGGTAGTTGTGGTTATAACTTTCCACTATTGGAACTAGGGGTTGGACATGGATGTATTATATGACTAGAACTTAAACTTCCTAATATAATAGTGCCAAAACGTTTTCATGCATATGTTGTTATTGTAGTTGGACTATTCTAGTTGTTGTAGCAGTGTATGTTATTTAACTTACACATTTGTGTATGAACTATTTTGTATGCAATTGTATGAATCTTGTTGCAGATGTGTTGTTGGTTTAAGCATCACTTTGGATTGCTCGCTATCTTTTGTTCGAGCTCGTGATGCATCTTTACTTGTGTGATCCCTTTCAAGCTGAGTACTATTACAGGTTTCCAATGGGTGCACTCACGTCACTCCCCATGTGTTACAACCTCTCATGCAACTTCCTCGACTCGACGCAGTTATCACACCCTTGCTACCAATAGGGACATCTTACTTGCCTCTGTGTGAAATCGTAGTCAAGGCATTACCGTATGACCCACTAGTGGGACTCCTACACCAAACGGTCTGAGGCCTAATTGGGAATTCTTACTGGAGAGATCCCCTGACATGTTGGTGCATCCAACACCATCAAAAGAACCATTAACACAAGTGACACTTATAATCACTAGGAACATGAACCTCACTTCTCGAGAGATAAAGGAGACCACTCTCCTGTGCTGACAAGTAAGAGTTGAGGAAAATCTTTAAGATAATGGCAACTGGGCCATCATACCGGATGGAAATCCCACACCAAACAGTGTGAGGTCTAGTTGAGACTTCATACTGGAGTGATCCCCTGAATGTTGGCAAGTCCAACACCGTCAACAGGGTCATAGGACAAGGTGAAAATGAGTGTTAAATTAATTTGTTTCAGGAGGATATGTGCTTCTTTCGATGTTTCTCTACTATTTCAAATGAATGGGCCCACTTGTGCTTTTATTTTAAATTTTGATTTCTTCTTTGCTACCACAAAATGCATCTCATCCAAATTAATAATCTGTCATGTGTACTCCAATGAGAAAATCATCATTGGGACAGTGTTAGGCCCTTTTACTAATAGGGTAACCCCTTATTTTTATTAGTACAACCCCCTTATTATATTGACCTACCCATGTAGTGCCCCTATTGTTACTATTGTGCCCCATAGAAGCCCACTAATGTTATTATTGTGCCCTTACATTATTATAGTTATGTCAGCTTTGATTATATTATGACCCCTTAGACTCCTATATATAGAAATGAGATCTTTTCATTTGTATCATCCAAGAATTATTCATTTATGTAATGTAAAGGAGGTTTCCCCCTCGAAGAGGCTAAATTCTAAGGCGTTGATCTATCTTTTCTATCCTTTTGTTAGCTACTTTCATAACATTTGGTATCAAAGCTTTGGATTCTAGGGTTTCACTGCTCCAAATAGGACATCATGGCATTTTCGCTATAATTTTTTTTTTGCGACGTTTCAAAAGTGAAAAAAGAACCCATTTGAGAAGCAATCATGCTGAACCTTGGCTCTGAATTTCAGATCTTTTCACACTATATTTGCGGAGATATGATCTGAGGAAGTTGGTCTTTTTGCAGACTCCTGAATTACATTCCAAACAGGTGACCTGGGGAAAATTCTCATAACATTCTCTCTGAGCATTGGATTGAAATTTCGCAAGAAGGTATAGAAAGAGGACGGACTGTAGTTTCTTCTTTATATTTTTTAGAGCCAAAGGTCAAAATAGTGACACGTGGCATGTCATACAAGTTCGCTCTACTGAACTTGTCTATAATCAGGTCACTGTGGGAGATTTGGCATAACTCTTCCTTGTAGAATCCAATTTGGACCAAACTGGTGGCATTGGAAAGAGGACGCATAGGGTTATTGTAAGTAGCTATTTCAGAACTAGAAGAACCACAATTATAGAGTTATAGTTATTTCAATATCGAGCTCCTAAAATCAAGAAAAGGCGATATGAGGAAGTTTGATGGCAAGGATCCGATAAATTGGATACTTCATATGGAGCAATATTTTGATCTACATGGTGTACCACTGTTACAAAAGTATGTATTGCATCTTCATATTTAGAACCTGATCAATTTTTATGGTATAAAGGGCTTTGTTCTCGTAAACAACTTGTTTCATGGTCAATTTTCACGGAGGAAATGATAGCACATTATGAGGATACAAAGAGAAACACCTTCTTTAGAGCAACACCACAACGATTGGAAAGAGTAAAGGGGCTTTGTTACATATTGGAAAGTAAAATTATGGCAACAAGGAAGTCTACCCCTCACAGCTATAAAGATGGAAGTGTTGTTTCTGCTAGCCTTCCACAACCTACAAGGGTTACACCACAACAATTGGAAGAAAAAAGAGAAAAAGGGCTTTGTTACAATTGCGATAGAAAATGCACTAAAGGTCATAAGTGTGTTGAGAAGAAATTATTTTACACAGAGTATGAAGAGGAGGAAGAAAAGGATCAAGAAACATTGAAAGAAGAGGATATACACTAGGATCCAACCCCAAAGATAGAAGAAATGAATCAGACCATATCTTTTAAAGCATTGGCAGGAATTACCACTCCTCAAACTATCGAGATAGAAGGACATATCAAGAAGAAAAAGGTGCAAGAAGTGAAAGAGATCAGAGCGAGCGTCAAGAAATGAATTCGACCATATCTTGTAAAGGATTGGAAGAAATTACCACTCCTCAAACTCTAGAGATAGAAGGACATATCAAGAAGAAAAAGGTTCAAGCAGTGAAAGATCACATCGAGCATCAATGAATTCGACCATATCTTGTAAAGGATTGGAAGAAATTACCACTCCTCAAACTCTAGAGATAGAAGGACATATCAAGAAGAAAAAGGTTCAAGCAGTGAAAGATCACATCGAGCATCAACGACAAGTTCTCCAACTTTTAAAGGATAACGCCACTTTGGTAATGAAACAACAGGTTGATCAACATCGTAGTGAAAAATGTTTTGATGTAGGTGATTGGGTATTTTTACCGCTACATCTCAAGAAAGCTATTCATGAGAAGGAAATGTTGGCAATACTACATGCACTTAAAAAATGGCGACCTTACCGAATGGGAAGACTCTTCAAGGATGAGGATGTGGAGGCATTGTTTTGTGCTATTTCTATTATCCAACCAGATTGGATAAACGAAGCAAGGGATGAATGGAAGAAGGACGAAGAAGTATGGCCCTTTCTCAAAAGTTGCAAAAGATCCCAATTCAAACAATATTTCCAGAAATTGAAGAGGAAGGAAAAATCATATTGGAACTTGGAGCGATCACAGAAACAAGAACCCGACAGCTACGAAATCGATCAATTACAGAGTATCTCATCAAGTGGAAGAACTTACCCGCTAAAGATTCCACATGGGTGGACAAGAATTTTATACAGAAGCATCAAGAACTACTCAAGCGTTGAGGACAACGATTTTTGAAGGAGAGGGGCATGTTAGGCCCCTATACTACTAGTGTAACCCTTATTGTTATTAGTACAACCCACTTATTATATTGATGTACCCACATAGTGTCCATATTGTTACTATTGTACCCCATATAATAAGCCCACTAATGTTACTATTGTGGCTTCATATTATTATTGTTAGGTCGGCTGGGTTATATTGTAACTCCTTAGACTCCTATATATAGAAAGGAGGTTTTGTCATTTGAATCATCCAAGAATTGTTCATTTATGTAATGTAAAGGAGGTTGCCCCCTCGAAAAGGTTGAATTCTAAGGCGTTGATCTATCTTTTCTATCTTTTTTGAGCTGGTTTCATAACATAGATAGTACAGGTTAGCAGGTGGAGTTCTCCCTAGCTGAGAGGGAGTGTTAAAATTGGCAATTAGGGCCAAACTCCACATGGGTCATCTTATTTATGACAACTGATATTTTTCTTGGATTCCTCTCTCCGAGAGATGTAGGATTGATCTAGAAATCGTCCAATTCCGACATGTACAACTGAAGTTATGTATTTATTTTGATTATGGACAAATTGTCAAGGTCGACCAGCAAACTTATGTAGGCTCAGAAGCCCAACATTCACATTTATTCATCCTCAACGTTTGCTATAAATACATGATGACTTAGCCTCATTTGGACACTCACACTTCACACATGTCTCTCTCTCCTCATTGATTGGGTATGCATTTCTGGGCCTCTTTCCGAGAGGTGTAGGATTGATCTAGAAATTGTCCAATTCCAACATGTACAAAGGAAGTTATGATTTTATTTTGATTATGGACAAATTGTCAAGGTTGGCCAACAAACTTATGTAGGCTCAGAAGCCCAATAGTCATGTCTATTCATCCTCAACGTTTGCTATAAATAGTAATACATGATGACTTAGCCTCATTTGGACACTCACACTTTACATGTCTCTCTCTCCTCATTGATTGGGTATGCATTTCTGGGCAGCATTCTCTCTCCACACGTGCACATTGATGTCTATTCATCCTCAACGTTTACTATAAATAGTAATACATGATGACTTAGCCTCATTTGGACACTCACACTTCACACGTTTCTCTCTCCTCATTGATTGGGTATGCATTTCTGGGCAGCATTCTCTCTCCACACGTGCATAGTCATGTCTATTCATCCTCAACATTTACTATAAATAGTAATACATGATGACTTAGCCTCATTTGGACACTCACACTTCACACGTCTCTCTCTCCTCATTGATTGGGTATGCATTTCTGGGCAGCATTCTCTCTCCACATGTGCAAGAAGGAAAGAAGGTGAAATTTCTGTTTTTGGGTGTTGACTTCGTTGACCAAATTCTGGGACAGTTTGACCATGCATTGACCAGCAATGTTGACCTCTTTGACTGCAATTGTTGGAGTATTTATGTCCCAGCAGGCCACATTTTTGGGCACAAAAATTGAGGCAAACTGTTGACTTTGACCAGTTGACTGCAGCTAGGGCTGACCACAGGTTGACTGTTTGACCAGATTTTGACTGAGCTGATTTTGGATTGTTTTGAGGGCTGATTCATCTTCCTGGTTGAAGGCAGAAGTTGACTGAATTTGACCGAATTGTTGAGGGTCAAATCTGCCATGTTGACCAACGTTGCCTTTTTTTGGTTTAGGCTCTTTTGCTGCTGTTAATCAAATTTGTAAATTGTACTATCTCTCTCTGTTGAACTATTGAAGACTATAAGAAGAATTGATCAAGGGTTTCCCCACATTGGGGTTTGTCCTGGCTGGTGCCACATCTTGTGTCCTTTTGTCTTGGCTTGTCTTCTACTGTTTATGTTTATGTTCTATCTGCATTTTACCATCATGTTGATGTGATCGCTAAACTGGATATTGATATTGGGCTAATAAAGAAATTGAAGTAAAATTGCTCTAAAGCATAGAACATACCATGTTGCCTAAAATTAGCATTTTTTCTGTGATTTATGCAACTTATGCAGGATATATAAATTACGTAATTCCAACTCTATCTAGTTGGTCTCCTGACTTATAACTGGGATTCTGATTAGAAGAGTTGGTGCTCACTTCGCAGCTGTGAAATTCTTGGATAAGATCCCATCTCATCTCTCTAGGTTATTACGTAGTGATTGATGCCTTGAAGGCTAGTAAACTATCTTAGGTCATTTAATAAGACCTATATGATTTTGAGGACCCCTTATATTGAAATATTAATATCCCTTGAATACCAGTGCCCTTGCCCAAAGGAATGATAAATTCACTAACTCGTTTGTTTTCTTAGATCTAACGTCCAAAAGTAGTTATTTTAATAAATAGAGAGGGTGAAAGAAAAAGAGAGGAGATTTATCATCTCAAAGAGAACAATAATATCCAGTGTTAATCTATAAATTGAGTACTCTTAACTTCCCTGCTCAGCACAAATTAGCTACCTGACGTAAAGTTTGATGTTTGGACGGGTTAGAGAAGATCTTGAAAGATTTAGTTTGTTTTCTTAGATCTAACGTCCAAAAGTAGTTATTTTAATAAATAGAGAGGGTGAAAGAAAAAGAGAGGAGATTTATCATCTCAAAGAGAACAATAATATCAAAGAGAACAATAATATCCAGTGTTAATCTATAAATTGAGTACTCTTAACTTCCCTGCTCAGCACAAACTAGCTACCTGACGTAAAGTTTGATGTTTGGACGGGTCAGAGAAGATCTTGAAAGATTTTCGTTTGTTTTCTTAGATCTAACGTCCAAAAGTAGTTATTTTAATAAATAGAGAAGGTGAAAGAAAGAGAGGAGATTTATCATCTCAAAGAGAACAATAATATCCAGTGTTAATCTATAAATTGAGTACTCTTAACTTCCCTGCTCAGCACAAACTAGCTACCTGACGTAAAGTTTGATGTTTGGACGGGTCAGAGAAGATCTTGAAAGATTTTTGTCTGCGAAAACATAAGCTAACTAGGTTCTGGTAAACCCCTGAAGCTATTTGCATTAACCTGCAAGGATAGTCACCTACCAAGAATTTGGAGAATAGCCATCTCCCCCACACACACCCCTCTTCACTCCCCCACACAAACCCCTCTTCAACCCCCACCCTCATAAAGGGTAACAATGTGTATGTGCACACAATCCCAAGGGTTGTGATGGGTGGAGGAGTGTGTGTGCATGTACAACACACACCTTCACGCCCCAATCACACATCCTCCATGCAATGAAGTTAAAATTTAGATGGGATATGAGTACACACATGCACACTCTCTTTCACCCATTTAATATTTGGATGAGTCGGTCGGTGCAAATGTTGAAGGGCTTTTCTCTGAGATGAGATGGGCATAAAATGACTAATTTTGAATGTTTGGACAGGCCAGATTTTTCTATGAGATAAGCTTTAGATAACTAAGTTCTGGTAAACTGATTCTGAAGATATGAGCGTTAACAAATAGTGATAGTCACCTAGCAAGCGGTGGACAATGGATATAGAACCGACACAAGAACCTCTGAGATAAGCATAAAGGTTGGTCCTAATTAATTGATTTGACAATAAAAGGAAGGATATGATCTTTATTATTGAATCAAGAGAGAACAGTTAGTATACTTTGGCAATCTTCGCATTTTCTCCTAGTGAAATAGAAAAGATCACATTTCCATGGGAAAATATAAAGGTTTTGTTAAGATGAGGGGCATGAAAGGTAATTCATTTGATTGGTAACTGAGCCATTTTTCTAGCGGTTGGTAGCTAATAGAAGTGCAGCAATACTATTAACAGAGCTGCAAGGCCTATCCTCTGCAAAATTCAAATCTATATTTCTTGAGATATGCGTGACTACCTCATTTGGCGTTCGACTTGTCTTTTAGGACTTCAATGTTGTTGGTTATCATCATGTGTTTCATTCGTTAACAATGTTTAAGGATGAGTGTTATGGTAAATTCTTAACTCCATTGGAGGCTTGGGCCCTTGGAATACGCTATTTTATTGGCTTGTCTTTATTTTATTGGCATTCTACCTGTATAACTCTAAAGAAGATGATCTGCAAAGTCCTATGGTGTTGGGGAAGATATGCTGAGGAGACTATGGTTTTAACTGACAATCTATTACAATTATGAAAGTGTAAAAAATTATTCTGGTTATTTTCTCGTTTCATTTGGTAAAGATGTTAGACGCCATCTTTGCAATAAAATCTAATTTTAAAAACTGTATAGTGAGTGGCCCCAGAAAATAATTTTGAAAATGCAGATTAAGTGAATCAATAATCTAGCTGCTTGTTGAGAATATAAACGTTCTTGATCAATATAGGCGTATACTCTTGCAGATTTCAAATGCAAATACCTGGTGAATATAAAATGCTGCTGCATTAATATAGTCCATACTTTCACATCTCAAATAAAGTTTTCTCTCTAATTCAATTGATTAACAGAATTTTATGTTTTACTTCTCAGGTTGAAATTAAAAAGGATGACAAGCAGAACGAAATCCGCATTTTCTCTGATGCTGGAAGGCTTTTAAGGCCCCTTTTCGTTGTAAAAAATCAAAGGCTTTGCATATCTAAACGCCAGCTTGATAAATTTAGGAAAAGTAAGAACCCTTTCAAGTATCTTATGGAAAGGGGCATTATAGAAATTTTAGGCGTTGAAGAAGAAGAAGATGTTCAAATAGCTTGTGGGATTGACATCTTATGTAGAGCTGAAAAGAACCCAGACTATCCACAGTTCAGTCATTGTGAATTGGATCCATCCTTTTTATTAAGCCTCAATGCTGGCCTTATCCCATTTGCAAATCACAATCTTGCCACAAGAACACTGTATCAATCTGAAAAACATTCGAGGCAAGCAATAGGATACTATGAAATAAATCAGTATGCCAGATGTGACACCACATCTCATCAGTTATTTTATCCCCAGAGACCTTTGTTTAAGACTATGACATCTGAATGCCTCAATCAGGTGCAATTCTACAATGGTCAAAACCCCGTTGTTGCTGTCAACGTTCATTATGGATATAACCAGGAAGATTCTTTGGTAACTAACCATGCTTCAATAGACCGTGGGCTGTTCCGATCAATGCATTTTCATACCTTTGTATCTGAGACGGACCATGATGAAAATCGCTCTAACAATGCTTCTTCTTCATCAAGATTAGAAGTAGATTTTGGTAAACCTCAGCCAGGAAATTTGAAAGCAGTAGACAAGCTTGATGAAGATGGACTTCCGTTCATTGCCTCAGATCTCTACAGCGGTGATATTTTAATTGGGAAGGTGGGCTCACAGCCATCTGATGTAAATTTTAGCCTCAAGTTGAAGCACACGGAAAAGGGGAGGGTGGATCAGGTTATAATGGCAACTAATGATGACGGTAAAAAATTTGCCAGAGTAAGATTGAGAGACGTGAGAGCTCCATCGCTTGGAGATAAGTTTTCTAGCATGCATGGCCAGAAAGGAGTTGTGGGTTTTATAGAAGAACAAGAAAATATGCCTTTCACAAAAGAGGGCATTGTTCCTGATGTAATCATCAATCCGCATGCATTTCCTTCGAGACAAACACCGGGCCAGCTTTTTGAATGTGCCCTTGGAAAAGCCATCGCTTCCAGTGGCATTGTCGGCGATGCTACACCTTTTAGACCCATCACTGTTGAGAATATCACTGAACGGCTTCGCAGGTCAGTTTTAAAGTTAGTCATGTAGGAACTAGACAGTTTCAATTTGCAAGCATGTTGCGTGCACTATGAATCTTTATAATGTGTATCATACAAAAAACTGTAGAGTAGAGACTTTCCTTTTAAAACTCAACATGGATCCATCAAAACCTGGCATCTATTAAGCAACTGTAGTGTAGAGACTAGTTTTAAAAACCAGCATAGATTCATCAAAACCTGGCATCTGAGGATCAAAACGGGCAGCTATCGACCACTTTCCTTTATTTATCCCGCAAAACAGCACTCGCATGGATCAAAAACTGACATGTAGTGATCAAAACGTGCATCTATCAACCACTTGCCTTTATTGATCACTCACAGGGCTTTGTGTTTTTTAGTACTTTTTTTTTTTTTAAATAGCATAAATCCATATTAAGCAAAACCAGCATTTATCAACCACGTTATTGATCCCTTTTAGGCTTTGTCTTTTTATTAGCTATATACACGCTTACACAAATACACACGGAACATCTTCCCATGTTGATCAAAGGCCAGCATATATTAAGCACTCCAGGGATCGAAACCAGTATCTCTCAAGAATTTTGTTGATCCGTTTTATCTTTTTACTGGCTGTACAGATGCCTACAAACATACACACATACATCTTACCCGGGTGCAATGATATAATGTGCTTTCATGTTTTCCACAACTGCTTATTGATCTTTGTTATCGTCTTTTTCTAAGCACGCATATTCGCATTAATTGAAGTACTCCGAGGGATCAAAACCCAGCATCTATTAAAGTAATACGAGAGACTAAAACTAGCATCTATTAAGCACTTTATTGATCCCTGGACTTTGTCTTTTTACACACACATATCTCTCCCATTGATGTAATGTACCTGGATCAAAACTGACATCTGTTAAGCACTTTATTGATCCCTGGGCTTTGTCTTTGTCCTTTTACACACATACCTCTTCCACTGCAACGATATAATCTGCCTTTATGCTTTTCGGAACTTGTTTATTTTACTAGTTACACATACGCCCACGCAGATATACAGATAGACATCTTCCCCAGTGCAATGACATATATATGATGTGTTTTTATGCTTTTCACCGCAGTTGTGGTTATCAACAGTGGGGAAAAGAGCAGATGTATAATGGGCGGACAGGTGGTAAAATGCAAACAAAGATATTTATTGGTCCAACGTATTATCAGCGGCTCATACATATGGCAGAAGACAAAATCAAATACCGGAACCATGGGCCTGTGCATCCTTTAACTCGACAGCCAGTAGCTGATCGAAAACGCCATGGAGGTATTAAATTTGGAGAGATGGAGCGCGACTGTATGCTTGCGCATGGGGCGACTGCCAATCTTATGGAAAGACTGTTCTATTTGAGCGATTTCTCAAGTATGCATGTATGCGGATCCTGCCACATGCTTGTAACGGTGGTCCAAAGGGATGGTATAAGAGGTCCATACTGCCCATTTTGTAAAACTGCTAAACATGTTGTAAAAGTAAACATTCCTCATGCTTGCAAACTGCTCTACCAGGAACTTTTTAGCATGGGCATATGCCTTAGATTTTCTACTGAGTTGTGTTGAATTGGCTGCATAGAGTTTGATTTTGAAAGACTATGTATTTATGTCAAGTAAATTCCACAGAACATTAGGTTACTTTATTTGGAACCATTTTGGAAACATCAATACGTACTCTTGGATTGTAATTGGCACTTCAGAAGTTTGAGTTGTTATGTGCCTTCCATTTTCATGTGTCTTAAGCAAGGATCGGATTTATAACCATCATGGACTGGGGAATGAAATATTGAATCTTGACTGGGAAAAGGCATATAAATCCAAAGCACTAATAGACATGCCTTAAAATGTAATCCTAAGAATATTATATATGTATTCCCCACTGCTATTACCTTGACATCCAAACTTTTGTATGTTAATTGATTATGATCAGACGATATCTTATTTGGAATGTTCGGTCCAGTGGTAAAATTTCTTGTACATTCCGAAACGAAGTTGATGAAAAACAGGTGTATTGACAATTCATATTTAACTGACAGCTGTGAAGGGAAAGCTAAACCAAATCATCAAATCGAAGGAAGATGGCTATAGGGTTAGAGGTGCATGTGTGCTGTGGATCCCCTTATTTTTTACTTTAGTAGTGATCACTTAGTAACGTCAAGGCCTAACCTTGTGCGTAGAGGTGCATGGATCGATCCCTCACTCTTTCACATTGCTTAGAGGTGCATCTGCGAGTAGTAACATCAAACATTGCTCAGAGGTACATGTGTGAGGAGTAAAATCACTTAGGCTCATCTGCTCTGCCCTATTCCTTCTGAGCATTGCTCTGTAATGCCTTTTTAGTGAGTATTGACATTACTTTCTTCTGAGCATTGTTCTGTGATGCCTTAGCGAGTATCAACATCACTTAAATGCAGAAGTGCTGTCCTCTCCCTTTTTATCATTGTTTCTATAATGCCTTGTTAATTATACTTTTACCATTGTTTCTAAAAGGCCTAATGCCTTCTTAATTACAGGTTTCCCGTTTTTCCTGAATCTAATGTAGAAATAGATGCTGTGCGCTGGACATGATTCTGGGTGAGATTGCAATGTTCTGTTGTTCTGAATCTAATGTAGAAATAGATTCAGTGCGCTGGACATGATTCTGGGTGAGATTGGAATGTTCTGTGGTTTAAATAGAGTATAGATTGAGCCTCCTCGACGTGATTCTGGGCAAGATTGCAATGTTCTGTTTTTCAAAATCTATTTTTGAATGCAAAAATAGTGTTCCAGAAAATGTGTTAGTGGGATTATGCAACTCCACTTAAAACTAAAATTTTAATTTTTAATCTGCCAGGAAACAAGTCAAAAAGTCACCTCCTTAAACTATAGCTTTCTATAATGCCTTCTTAATTACATGTTTTTTAAAAATAAAAATAAAAATAAAAATTATTTTTGAATTACACCTTATAATGCCTTATTAATTACACATCATTTCTTAAATATAAAAAATGTATTTAGTACACTTTATGCCTTGTTAATTAGACATTGCTTAAAAATAAAATAAAATAAATAAAAATATATTTCTGAATGCAGAAATAGATTTCACTGCTCTAAAAAATCCCTGGTATTATTTGGATAATAAAAATAAAATAAAATTTATTTTTGGTATTTTTGGTTAATAAAAAATAAAAATAAATAAAATGTATTTTTTTTTTTTGGATAATAAAAATAATAATGTATTTTTGATGCCTAGAAATGGTATAATGGATTAAGCTAACACAATTTGTCCCGGTATTATTTTGGATTAATCAACTCAACATTTCAAAAAACGGAGCTAAAAATAAAATAAAATGTATTTTTGAATGTACTGCTCTAGAAAATGGTATTACTTGGTAGAAAATGGTATTACTTGGATTAATCAATTCAACAATTTAAAAAAATAACTAAAAATAAAATAAATAAAAACGCATTTTGAATCTAGAAATAGATTCACTAAAATAAATAAAAATGCATTTTGAATCTAGAAATAGATTCACTAAAATAATAAAAATGTATTTTGAATCTAGAAATAGATTCACTAAAATAATAAAAATGTATTTTGAATCTAGAAATAGATTCACTAAAATAAATAAATAAAATGTATTTTTAAATGAAAAATAGATTCACTAAAATAAATAAAAATATATTTTCGAATGCAGAAATAGATTCACTGCTCTGGAAAATCCCTGGTATTATTTGGATTTTTCAACTTAACAATTTAAAACAAAATCTATTAGGAAATCTGCGAGGAAACACCACCTTTCATGTTTCTTTTCTATAATGCCGGCTTCATTATGCATTCTCTTGAAAATGAAAACGTATTTTCATTAGGAGTTGTCTATAATGCGACTTTTTGGAGATTCCGGTGACGGAATCTGGCGGAATAAATGAGGTTAAATCTAGATTTTTAGCAGTTAAAATGGTTTTTTAACTGCATATTTGGATTCAGCGCCCTGAAAAACCCCTGGGAGCCATTGATTGTGCAGAAACTAGCTATTAAACTTGGGATTCCAATGAATTGTTGCCGGATTTTGACCGGAAAAAGCCGCCGGAAAGGCTTTCAAAAAGTCGCGTTATAGACTACTGCTTTTCATTATCCTAATAGGATGTGTGTTGTGGATCCCTTTCCTTGTTTCTGTGATGCCTTTAAATTGCACGTTTACTAAAAATTGACGTGGCACTTTCATTTTGCTATTGACATCGGTTACGGAAGGTGTGTCGCATCATTTTCATTTCTCCTTTGCCATTGTCTCTATGATGCCTTCTTTGGTCTGGGATTTCCTTACAAAGGTAAAAGGGGATCATTTTCATTTTTCCTTTGCCAATGTTTCTATGATGCCTTTGGTTTGGGATTTGTAAGACATTTTCATTTTTCCTTTGCCAATGTTTCTATGATGCCTTTGGTTTGGGATTTCCTTACAAAGGTAAAAGGTGTATTGGCGGTTTTTTTTTTCCTTACAAAGGTAAAAGGTGTGTTGGCGAGTCTTTTTCGATTGCCTTTGGTCTGGGATTTCCTTACAAAGGTAAAAGGTGTATTGGCGGGCTTTTTTCGTCTTGATATCATGTTTTTTAATTAGAAGTTTTGTTGGGATTTTGTTCACTTTGACACAGTTGGTGGTACTTGCTCTTTAGTGTTTCTTCTTGTGAAAAATAGAATTTTTTGATAGTGCAATTGCGGAATTGTTGTCGCAGTAGATTGTTGTCATTCCTTCTTGTTCATGTCACAAATTTGTCAACATTCTTCTCATCTAAATTACTTGACATGTTGTTGCAGTTATTGCGACATACTCAACTTTTGTTGTCGATAACGACACTATTGGTTGCTTTTGGAAGCCCATGAAATGGCTCCCGAACCCATATGAAAAATCCTGATGTGCTTTTTATGTCATCAACACTTCTTGCCCAGTCGCTATGGCTAACCAACCTAAAATCACTTGCTACAGTGTACAAAATACCATATTCCTTTGGCTCATTGACATACCTTAGAATTATTTTGGTTTCCTATCAATGTGTATCTTTTGGTGTCTCCATGAATCTTGACACTAGACTGACTGAATACATTATATCTTGACACCAGGCTAGCTGAATACATTATATTCAGCCTAGTTGCTGAAAAATACATCAAGTTGCCAACCATACTTTTGTATAATTTCACATTGATATTATTGTCGCCATCTTTGCTTAATCTCAGCCCCATGACAGTTGGAGTGGGTGCAAGGTTGTTGTCCTGCATTTTGAACCTCCTCAAAATGTCTGCAACATACTTTGCTTGAGAAATAAAAATGTCATTTTTTGTTT
Source organism: Pinus taeda (assembly GCA_000404065.3). Lineage (NCBI taxonomy): Eukaryota > Viridiplantae > Streptophyta > Pinopsida > Pinales > Pinaceae > Pinus > Pinus taeda. The sequence goes on along the minus strand of APFE030656188.1, from coordinate 62,331 downwards.
GCTTCTATGCCCAAAAAATACCTTAACAACCCCAAATTTGTTATTTCAAACTCACTTTTCATGACTTCTTCGAAATCAATAATGAGGAGATCATCACTCCCTGTAAAAATCAAATCATCTACATATAAAACAATAATGAGAAGTTTATTGCCACTCTCTTGGATGTAGAGGGTAGGCTCACCATCACATTTGTCAAAGCCATTGTCCGTCAAGTAAGCATCTATCTTTTTGTACCTTGCAAGTATGCATCTATCTTGTTGTACCTTGCGTGTGGTGCTTGCTTCAGCCCATAAAGAGTTTTCTTCAACCTATACACCTTGGCTTTTTGGCACATCATAACTAGGTGGTTGCTTTTGAAATTTTCTAAGTCTCACACGTTAGAAATCCCTGTTGCATTATCTGGTTTAATATTTCCTACTTGTTTATTCCATTAACAAGTTATTTATAAATATGAATATTGAAATAAACACAAATGCAGCCTTAACTCATATACATATCAGCAACTGAAATAACTGAGACAAACACACAAGGGACACCGTTATTTTTGGACAATCGTCCCTGGAAAAACCCAATGCAGGAAAACCGATGCAGCAGATATGAGGGTTTTATTATTATGCAGTTTTTGAATATATCTAAAGTGTCAGAAATGGATCACCTAACAGAGAATGCCCTCGGCAGTAGTACCTCTCCTCAGAGATAGATATTTCAGCTTATCAATCACTGGATGAACGATCCCACAACATATTCTAGTTGATCAATCACTTGATGAATGTTCCCACAACAACAATTGTAGCGCCTTAGTTGGACGGCGAAAATTGCCCCAAGCTTCTCTGTTACTTTGCGTCACCCTTCTCAACTCATCAGCACTCAGTCTACCCCACAAAAATCTTTCAGCACTACCTCTTGGCGGCTCATCAACTCTGCTAGCCTCTGCGCAGCTACTAAAACCTCTGCGTCAGTCCCTTGGCTCTCTGTGTCAGCTCTCAGACCCTCTACGTCACCCGTGCTAGTCTCTACAGCCTCTATGCAGCTCCCAACTACCTCTACGTCAGCCTCACCAGACTCTGTGTTCTCTCTGGCACTATCTTTGCCTCTCTGCTATGTATTTTCAACCTCATGCCGAACTACCCCTTGCTTCAACAGATCACTATCCCAATTCTCTCAATGAAACCCTGCTATAGAAAATCAAACTCGTTGATCAATTTGGTGTACCTCCAACTAACCCTCAAGCCTCCTCTTATACTTTTCATGTTGAGTCTTTAACAACCGGGATTAAGTCCCTAATCAACGACATTGTCTCTCTGGCACTATCTTTGCCTCTCTGTTACGTATTCTCGGCCTCGTGCCGAACTACCCCTTACTTCAACAGATCACTATCTAAACTAGGTAACCGATTTCTCACAAATATTGACATCCCAGTGAGTCTGGAAGCTTCGTGAAACTGAAGCTACCTCTGTTGCTATCATGTGCTCCCTCTTCTTCTATTACACTGTTGCATACACATATTTGCCTCTCGCACTGCTGTAACCTCCACCGCACTGCCTCAAAATTCTGCACCCAAGCACTGCCTTGCTGCTCCACTACACTTTGCTCCATCCGACATCTGTCATTATGCTACTGTCGTTAAGGGCTCTTGTTAAATGGCAACTAGGGCCAAACTCCATGTGGGTCATCTTATTTATGGCAGTTGATATTTTTTTGGATCCCTCTTATCGAGAGGTGTAGGATTGATCTAAAGATCATTCGATTCCAATAAGTATTCATGGAGTTGTGAATTTATTTGTGTTATAAGACAATTCATCAAGGTTAGCCAACAACCAAATAAACCCCACATGTGCTCAACGTTTTAGTATAAAAGGAGATGACTTGAGAGTCATTTTTCACACACACTTCTATCTTGATTTCTCTCCACTTGTCTTGGGTTTTATTAGAAGAGAAATCTAGGAGTGGAAGCCCTAGATGTTCGAGGAGAAGAGGTTGCCCTAGATGCAGATGGAAGGTAGCCTTAGACGCAGACTAAAGGTTGCCCTAATGCAAACCTTAAGATTTCCTTAAACGATGGTCTAATCCAGCCCTAAACACTCATCTAATTAAGCCCTAACACAGTCAAGTTTATGGGTCGGAATGAGGGTTTGTTGTAGGTGACAACGTGGTAAGTAAGGGTTGTTCCAAGTGCATAATTTTGGGTAGATTAGGCTGAGGAACAACTGTGTGTACAGTGGAGTCATAGCCGCAATATAAGGGGTCAAAGGAACAGCATGGAGGTTGCCCTAGACAACGTGAAGGGGTTGTAAGGACAACATGACCTTAGCTGCAGTCAAACAAAACCTAAAGGGACAACGTATGGAGACAACGTGGAGGGTTATGATAGGAGCACCTGTTGTAGGTGATAACGGATCTATTAAGGGCCAGTGTAGGGTTGTTTCTAGAGTAGAAAAGGCAGCAGCCAGGCTGAGGACAATAGGAGCAATATGCTGCAATTTGTGGACTGATAGTTGGGTGTATAAGCGCTGCTAGATACCCTAACCAGTCACCATATAAGTAGCAACGAAGGCAGCATTAGAACAGTAGTATTGTGGAAAACAGTGCTAGTAAATGGAAGAGCTAGGAGCTTGGTGCTGCGAACATGCATGGGACAGACAAGGTGACATAGTGTTGCTAACATGCAGGGGACAAGAAGGTGACATAGTGCTTCTAAGACATATGGGACAGCAGCAAGGTATGGCAAGGCAAAGTGGGACAGTAGCTGTGACATGGCAGAAGGTACATGGTACAGTAGCGAGCATGGTACAACAGCAAGCATGGACAGCATGGATAACAGTGGCAAGCATGGCACTGCAAGCACATGAGACATGCAGTATGACAACATGGTTCAACCATGGCACATGGGACATCAGTGTAGCATTAGGTGCCGCAGTCATGAGGTCCAGCATTGTGATGATGGGTGCAGCATGGTGTAGCACGATGAGGTGCAACATGATGACGAGATGCAACACGATGATAGGTGATGGAGTCACCTTGGAGAATCAGTTGAAGCAGCATGTCTTCAACTGATCTCATGTATCATTTTCTTAGAGATGATCTATGCTCTTATCTAGATAATTCATAGTGTTTACTTTTGTTGTAAATGTAATATCTCTCTCTCTCTTTGTTGAACTATTGAAGAACATATAAGAAGAATTCATCAAGGGTTTCCCCACATTGGGGTTTGTCCCTGGCTAGTGCCACATCTTGTGTCCTCTTATCTTGGCTTGTCTTTTGTCATTTATGTTTATGTTCTATCTGCAGTGTACTTTTTTTTTTTGCTCAAGCAAGAAACAGACCTTCTATTCAAATTAAGCAGCAAGGAAGATACATAGTATACAAGATGTCAACTGTTTGACATACACCCTTACTTTGAGAATTGAGCAACATGCTCAAGAACGCAGCTAAGGGCCCACAAAACATTAAAACCAACAAAGCCAAAGGGCAGCCTCAAAAGTGAAAACGAGACCCTTGAGTCAACCCGATGGTGGGAAACATGCATGACACAACGAAGTCGTTGATCTGCATCCGCGAAATCCAATCGCTGAGAGGGATATCGGGCTGAATACAAGCACTAGGATTACTCGTTCGATGAGGGCAGTAATCAAAACAGCGTAGAGACACGTGTAACACGGCCAATGGAATCGAAGGCATATCCGAAAATCTACTTATGGTATAGCTGACGCCCGATAACTAGGGACACTGTAGCAAAAACGTCGCGGTCCCACCAGCAAAAACATCGCAATCTTCCTAGCACCACGTGTAACTCCTTTTGTGGCATTAGAGACATTTCGGTAAAACCACTTCGGGTACAATCGGCCCTCCGATAATCCTGGTAATGCTGCAAAACCACGTGATTCTGAAGAGAAGCTTCGAACCACTTTTTGGTTTAATGTTTTTTCTCCTTTGCCCACCAGTCCCCTACAAGATCCTAAACTTGTGCTACCTGTTAGAAGTACCCTTGACTTCTATCCACTTAGATAGCTGTCAGATGTTTCCCCTTGGAGTGATGATAAAGATCCCTGTCTTCGCACACCAGAGTGCTACAGTCCTTTCTTAGTTGTCCATTCTGAGCAAATTCCCACAAACAACACTTGTTTTCTCTTGCGCAAATCACCCCTTCAGTGGCTAGCCTGTTCGCCACTCTGTTGGCATCTCTGCGCATGCGAACAAAGCTCAGAGTGCTAAGAATTCTGAGATGAGATTGAACTCGGTGAAAAGCTTGTGAGAGACGTCAGTGGTTTGAAATTTTGTCTGGTGTTGTGCCTGTGCTTATCCCTTTGACCGAGTTAATTGTTAATTCCGAGTCTGCCTCCATGATAGTATTATGTAAATTGTAGTCTCTCAGGATTTCTAGGCCTTGCTCCATGGTCATGAGTTCAGACATATTGTTGGTAGCCCTCCCCAAATCACTGTGAGAAATGATTTTGATATTGCCCTCTACATCTCTAATGACTCCCCTAAAACCTGCATCCCCTGTGTTCCCTTTTAAGGCTCCAACTATGTTGAGTTTCAGGAAGCCATGGAGAGGGGGTTGCCAGAAAGCCTTGCCATTTGATCTGTGCCTTGCTTTCTTATGGGTGTTAGAAGGGTCGTGATACTTAAGTCCCAACTTTTCAAGGATGTGAGTGTCCCTTCGACTTGGCAGTTTCTCTGGAGGATGCTTCAGAAATACATTAATTGTTTCTTTGAGTTGTTTTAGGATTTGAGCCATGATGCCTTGAGCTAAACCAGATTTATTCTTGAAGATCGTCTTTCCACATATCCTATATAAAAAAAAAAACCTGGAATCAGTGTTTAGGCTACATTGACTGTCTCACAGTTTGAAAAGTCTTTTCTCCAATTCTTTAGAGTAGCAGTGATATCATCATCCTTCTTGATTATCTAGTTGAAGATGGAGGTGACCTAGTTCCATATAGAGGAGGTGAAAACACAAAGGTTAAGAATGTGATCCATGGTCTCCTCCTACAGGCCACATAAATGGCATTTTTAAGGACCTGCAAAACCTCTTTTCCTAATATTTTTCCAGGTCAAAATCTTTTTATGCTGAACTAGCCATATGAACATTTTGATCTTCATCCAACGAGGGTTTCTCCAAAGGTTTCGCCACGTCTTGTCAGGATTTGGATGATCAATTCTAGTGATTATTCTTTTGGCTTCTTTGAGGTTGAAGTTGCCCTCATTGTCTTTACCCCGCCTTAGCAGGTCATTTGAGTTAGAAGTTAAAATTTGCCTTTTTTCTAGGATCTCTTCCAGGACTTTAGCCTGGGCTTTCAAAGGGGTCTCTACATTGTATTCTGGTACCCTCCAGATTCTCCATTTCCTTTCCTCTCTTAACTGATCCCAAAAGTCACATACCCTTTTTAGACCTTTATTGAGGGTGTCATCTCTGATGATATCTAGGCCTTCCCTGTTGAGATTTTGTTCCTGCTGCCAGTTGTCCTCCCAGAACCAAGAAAGATTCCCATTTCTTATATCCCAAAAACTATGATGTTGAACTAAGGCTCTGTTTTCCCAAGCCTTGTTCCAAATATGAGAACCCCTAATGTGCCTTGACATCTGAATGTGGTCATGTTCCTGCCAATCCATTGCATACTTTTGTTTCCATAGCTTGGTCCATGGGCTGTTGGTTTCCTTTAACCATCTCCACCAAAGTTTTGCTCCCAAGACTTTGCTCAGGGTGTCCGAGTCGTGGAGACCTAAATCACCATGGATTTTGGGTTTGCAAAGCTTCTCCCATGCTACCAGGGCCCATTTCTTTTTCTCTTCTCCTTTACCCCAAAGAAAGTTTCTTTGAATATTCCTGATTTGCTGTGAAACTCCTTTTGGGGCAGGAAGGGCTAAAAACATATAAATTGGAATGGTTTGAAGAACAACCTTTGTTAGAATTAATCTTCCTACTAAATTCAAAGATGTACTAGTCCAGTTATTGACTTTGTCCTTCAGTTTATTCATAATTGACTCCCATACTTCCTTCTTCAGAGGTTTGTCAGTGGGAGGCATTCCCAGATATTTAGATGGAAGATTCTTTCTTTGAAATCCAAGAATTCGAGAGAGATGTCTTTGGATGGAAATATCCATATTGAAAAAGAAAACTTTTGATTTTGTGAGGCTTACCTCCGTGCCGGCGGCCATGGCAAAGTCATGCAGGATTTGTTTGAAGGCTTTGGCTTCCTTGACTGTGGGTGTGCCTTGCAGCATAGTATCATCCACAAATTGTTGATAAGTCAAAGTGTCCCCATTCTGAGTGAGTTTTAGCCCCTTGATTCTTCCTTCTTCCTTGGCTGAGTTTATCATTCTGCCCAATCCTTCCAACATGAGAATGAAGAGGAATGGGGAAAGAGGATCACCCTGCCTAAGGCCCCTTGAAGGCCTGAAGGTTCTTGATGGAGAGCCATTGAGAAGGATAGAGCAACTTGTCGTGGTAACCAGGGCCATAACCCACTTTATCCAGTTGTAGTCAAAGCCATAAGCTTAAGAATTTCCTTTATGTAAGGCCAGCTTAGCTTGTCATAAGCTTTTGCTATGTCCAGCTGTATTATCATCTCTGCTTGCTTTTTGGACTTGAGGGAGTGCACCACTTCGTGAGCTTGGATGATATTGTTGAGAATCTGCCTTCCACATATCCGGTTTGCTCCTCTAACACAAGCGATGGAAGTAGAGGTTTGAGTCTATTAGCAATAACTTTGGAAATGATTTTATACACCACATTGCATAAAGCTATGGGTATAAATCTTTCAGGTGGCATGGCTTTTTCCTGTTTAGGGATTAATGCTATGAAAGATTCATTAATCACTCTAAGAATTGTTCTGGATTTTCTCGAGTTCTCCACCACATCTAGAATGTCAAATTTGATAATTTCCCAGCATGTTTTGAAGAAGTCTATATTGAATCCATCGGGCTTGGAGCTTTCCCATTGTGCATCTCTTTGATGACTTCATTGACCTCTTCTTCCATTACTGGGCTACTGAGATTGTGGTTGTCTTCCCTGGTCACCAATTTTGGAATGTTCTTTGTGAAGCTTTTGATGAATTGAGATCTGTCTACAACGTTTTCCTCAGCGATTCTTTGGAAATGCTGCACCAGAATTGATTCCATTTCCTTGTGAGTATTTAACTCTTTCCCTTGTGGATCTAAGAGTTTATTGTTCATGTTATGAGCCTTGTGTTTCATGTTGGATTTGTGAAAGAATCTAGTATTTCTCTCCCCTTCCTTTATCCATTTTATTCTAGATTTCTGTCTCCAGAATATTTCTTCCTGCTGGCATCTGTAGTCCCATTCTTGCTACTGAAAGTCCGCTTGTCCTTTCCTTTCCTCTGTGAATCCTTCCTTGATGAGAATTTGATTAACTTCTTGTAATTTTCTTTCTACCTCTCTTTTGGCTTAAAAAATGTTGCCAAACTCATTTCCGTTCCATTCTTTGAGCCTTTGTTTGATATGTTTGAGTCTGTGATGCAGGAGGAACATTTTTGTGCCATGGGTGGGCATGTCTTCCACCCACCAATTTCTAATATTAGAAATGAAGTTGGGGTGAGTGAGCCATGCATTTTCGAACCTGAAAGGTCTGTTTCTCTGGGTGCCAATAAAAAAAGCTTCCAACTGGACCGGCCCGTGGTCCGAGCCTCCAAAAGGAAGGATCCACGAAGTCATAGAGTGACCAGAAAGAAGGAGATCCTCTAAGATTATGAATCTGTCTAATTTTGAGGCAACTTGGGTGGTTCCCCCTCTCTTGTTGTTCCAAGTGAAGGTGCCATTTGTTGTTTCCATACTCACCAGTCTCATGTTGTCTATGAAGTTCTGGAATGCCAGTGAGTCATGTCCTAACATTCTGCTTCCCCTTTTTTCTCAGAGGGATTTGATCATATTGAAGTCCCCTCCCATAATCTAAGGGATAATAGAGTGTCTCTCTCTTAGCTCCTCCAGAGAGGTAAGTAGCCTTAGTTTCTCTTCTAGCATTTGAGGACCATATACGTTTGTGATCAAGTAGCACTCTTTGTCTCCCAAAGGTTGTATTACCATTGAAAGGTGATTTCTAGTAGTTTATGCATCTATGATCTCAAATTTCTACGGATTCCATACGGTGAGAATTCCCCCCATTGTGTTGATTCTTTGACTTCAAGGAACTCGTAATTGTATAGCCATTTGTTGTGTAGTTCTCTGATCTTGTCTACTGAGCATTTTGTTTCTTGAATAAACACCATATCTGGTTTTTCTTTTTTTATTCTGTCACTGATATTTCTTTGTTTTCTCTTGCTACCCAACTCCTTAATGTTCCAGGATGTGAGCTTCATAATGATATGTTTGTGAAGGAGTAGTTAGTAAGATCTTTCATCTTACCTGAATTAATCATGAGTTTCCCACATTTTGACAGGAGTTCATTCTGTCTCTTCCTTCCTCTTTTCTTGCCTGGGTTTTTGGTGGAGTATCCAGATGTAATCTCCATTTGTCAGACCCCTTTATTCTCCTGACTGTCATGGTTCCTTTTGACTCCTGCAGCCTTTGTTTGGGACCTTCAAAGGAATAGTTGTTGCACTCTATTAAACTCCTCTTGTGGTAGAGAGTCTATCCCTTTATTGGTTCCTTGTTCTAGAAAGTGTTCTAGTTCCTGGTTCTCCCTATCTAGAATCTCCTGTAGGTCTTGGTCCTCCATTCCTCCTTCACTTGGGGTCATCTCCTAGTCCCTTCCGAGTCTTGTGGTGCCTAGTGGATTCTCCTTTAGTTCATTATCTGACTGTGTGATGTCCATGCTGTCCTCTTTTTCTTTTTCTGATGGAGTTTCGTCCAGATCCTTACTCTGTCCATTTTCTTCCCCCTCTTCTTCTAAAATCTCAAAACTATTGTGACTTGGTATCTTGTTCTCACTAGGTTTCTTTTGGTGCTTTTTCCCCCTCCTTTCCCATTGCCTGCCATTTTGGTGTATCCTTCAAGATCTCTTCCAATGCTACCTTTCAGTTTTTCCTCTCTTTTTTTGAGTGGGCATTCTCTAAAGAGGTGCCCATGTTCATGACATTTACGACATCTGAAAGGGATGTTTTTATAGTCAACCGCCTGAACCCATTCGTCATCATACACTTCCAGGATGACTTCATCTGGGAGTGCCCCTGATAAGTCCATTTCTACACAGATGTGGGCAAAGGAGGTATATTTGCCTTGCAGAGTTGCCTCTGATATCTTAATGAAATGTCCTAATTTATTACCTATAGCTTTTAAGGATTCCGGAAGCCAATAATCTAAAGGTAAGGAATATAATCTAATCCATACTGGACCGATGTGAACATTTCTCGCTTCAGCACAAATTTCATTGTCCAAGGTCGCATGTAGAGACCTGCGGCAGCATAGAAGTATGGTCCTCCTTTGAAAATTCTGTCTTTATCCTCCAGGTTCATGAATACCACTGTAAAAAAACTCTTAGACCCAAGATGTATGTTTAGTTCTCCTTTTGGTTTCTAGGTGTTTTTTATCTATGTGTATAGTGCTTTCTCCGTGGGCCAAATACCCACAAACTTGCATATGACCACATACGTTGCCATGTGATCTTTGTGCTCCTACAAAGTTGAATCATTTAGGACCACCCGTGGTTTAATATTGGACTTGGGTTTGCAGGGTCCCGTTGTAGCTCTACCCTCCGTCCTCTGACCATTGTCACCCACTTTCATATCATACCGAACCTCCTCGTGGGTCCCTTCTTTTTCATGGGGTTTGTTGCCTTCCGTCTTTTGGGTTCTAGTAGTTTTTGTCTCATTCTCCGAAGGATTTTGGAGCTTGTTCCTACTCGTCCCTTTGCCTCTGTTTGAAACTGCATTACTGTAGGAGGGAGTGGAGCTCCCTCCTCCTTACCCCTCAGTTACCAGCTTGCTTCTGTTGCCCCTGTTTCAAACCCTATTTTTTCCTCTGTAATCGATCTAAATCTCTGAAACTTCCCCAAAAATGCGGATGTGATTTCTGATCTGGAAAAGATATTGAGTTAACTGTGAAAATTGAAATAAATTGCTCTAAGCATAGAACATATCTAAAATTAACAGCTCTCGTAGTCGGATATGATCCAAGAGTTCAGACACCTCAATGATCCTGCCCCTAGTTTGTAGTCCTCCTGACTACAACTCGATGTCTCCCCACCTCTTCTCTAGGAGGTGCATGAGCACTCATGGCACAATCATCATCAGTCTCAACCTCTTTATCCGCCTTAGTTGGAGCTTCCTTGGTGTTATCACTCAGGTTGTTCCCCAGGAGGATACTAGGAGGGAATACGGCCAAGGTAACCACTAACCAATCTTTTAGACACAGATTCTAGCCAATCTGCATCCAAAGAGGGCTCTCTCTTTATAATTTAGCTTTGTTTTGAGGTATTTTAGGCTAGTTATGATGTACAGGGGTTTTGTTTTAAGTTTTTTGGATGGTGATCTTAGACAGAACTAGGATGCAATTCTGAATAGTTTATTCCATTGGGTTGATGGAGTCACAGAGGATGAACTGCTGAGTGAAGTTTCTTAACAAAAGGTGATACTACAGAGCAAGATAATCGATCTTGGAGCAATTTTATAATCTGGAAATAGATGGAATGTAAGCCAGTGGGTGAAGGGCAGTTAAGAATCCTTCATCATGTTGGCAGAGGGAAATGGCAGGAGTATTATCAAGGAGCAATAAAGAATTCCTTGTCAATATTCAAAGTGAAAGAATTAGTGGAAACAGGAGCAGCTAAGAATTCTTGTTTATGCTAATTCTGAAGAAAACATAAGTAATAATAGAAATTGAACACAGAGTGTATTTAAACGAATTCTGGGCTATTCTTTTTCTCCATTACTAAGATTATGAAAACATATATGAAGTTTGCAAACACAGAAAATACAAAACATAGGTTAGAAAAACTTATTGATCTGTAAATGATTCAAGAATTCTGTAACAGAGACCCAATGCATCAATTCCACTTCAGACGGTGCAATCACAGTGAAATCCAATAGCTCGTTTATTTCATAAGCTTTTTGAGTTACAGCGCAGTCCAAAGAAGATATCACCAACAATGAATACATCTCTTGGGGAGGTATTTATACAAAAAAGAGTTACAAAATATCTTGTGAAGAAAATATCAAGCAATAACTTCATCCATCTACTTTTACAAGGGAAATAAATGATGTTGGAAACCGGGAGAAATGAATGCAGAAGTAATTGTTGTTGTGCTAGTTGCTTTAATTGATCAGATACGTTTGAATTTTACACCCAGTGAGTCGGCTGATAGTCTTTCTTTTATTGGCGTTGCTGAGTTGCTGCCCCGACTCTTTCATCTGTGCGTGATCATGTTTTAATGAGCTATAGTCCCAGCTTGACTCCCTTCCTCTGTTGTTTTCATCTTTGCCACATGTTTTGACATTTGATTAAATGCAGATGATAAAGGAAAATTAAAACTACATTGGTAAAACCTCCAACATACTCTGCCACCATTGGTCTGTTAGCAACTGGTGTCTTTGCAGTTTTATTAATGTTTCATCAGCTTCAGTATACCTATAGAAATTGGGCTGGACTGCAAAAAGATGTTTTATTTCATGTTCGATATAGAACAGATTCTCCAACTTGTCATATAAGCTTTGTCCTGATGGAAGTATTTTATCCTCTGAAGTGCTTGATGATGCTGTAATATGATTTTCAACATATGTATTTACCCTGTGAGCATACTGTGCATGTGTCAACAGTCTATGATCACTGGTTAATAAGCTAGGTAAACCTTTGTTCTGTAAGACTGTGAACTTCTCTGTAAAGGCATTTATTTCTATCTGCATTTGTGGGCACTTTCTTTCCAGATTCTGTATAAAATTCCTCATGGTCAACACATTTTTCACTGCCAAAATGGTGCCTGTTATGTCCCTAATCTCCAGAGTTGCTAGTTGTTCCTTGGTGTGAGTGTTCAAAAAATGAATTAGTTTATTGGCCTGTTTGGGCATGTTTCCCAATGATGCTCTAGCCTTCTGAATCTCTACTTGGGCTATTTCTATCAAATCAATTTGCTCATGGATTGTTTGAATTGTTGTCCATTGATCAGTGATAGATTTGCCAATGTTAGTCCACAAAATTGTTCTGATTTCTGATAGAGGTTTATGGAGTTTAAGATATTTTTCCAAGTATTTTACCTTATTTTCCAAGGCCTTTACCTCTCTTGTTTTTTCTGCCACAGTTATTTTAGATTTATCATAGCTTACCTCTAACTTGGCTAGTTTTTATTTGGCTTCCTTTAGCTCTGCCATTTGGACTTCCAACTTCTTTATTGCCTTCATCATCTCTTCCATGCTCATGCTGGTATCTGGTACTGTTGTTGTTGCTGATGTTGAAGTATCTGTGGCTGATGTACCTGTTGCTGGGACAGTGGGTGGTACTGCTGTTGTGGTTGTGGGGGGGGGGCAGTTGAGCCTGTTGGAGCTATTTCAAGTGGCTGGGAGGTCGACTCTCCCTGCTTGGCTTGCAATGCTTTCTCCAGTTCCTGCTCCGTATCATTTAACCTTTGATTCATCCTTATCAAGAAGTCCACCATGTCTTCCTCTGCCTTTTTCTGTACCAGCTCTGTTGTTTGTGGATGCATGGTAACATGTATCTTTAATTGTTTCCTTAGTGCAGCTATATCCTCCTCTTTTTTCTTTATGAGTGCCTTGATTCCCTTTGAATTCTTGGGATCATGGCCGACCTCAACGATAATTTCTTCTAAGTACTTAATCCTATTGTCCTTGGCTAAGGAGGAAGCCTTTTCCAATTCTAATTGGGCAGAGGTATTGTGCAATGAATTTTGCAGTTTGTGGGCGAGCAATGCCTTGTCTGCCAAGGTGGAGTACACCATTTCCTCAGTTTGTTTTTATAATTCAATCTGGTCTATTGGGTGGATGTCTTTAGAGAGAACTTCCAGATTGGTTCTAATATAATCAGCAGCTGACTGTGGTCGCTGCATTTTGGGTTTGAAATGACTGAGGATTATCTTTATTTCCTGAATATCATAAGCGGACATTAGCCTTTGTTGATTGGTGGGTGTTGTCCTCATTAGATGATTATAAAGTTACATCCTCACTAGATCATTCTTTGCTTTTATCTCGGTGAAAGTTTTCTTAATATCTGAGCCTTCTCTGCTTTGAGGCCTGGTGGATGAAATTTCCACACTATGTTGCTTCTCTAGCTCTTGCTGGAATGAGCTAGTTGATGTGTCTGCCATTGGAGAAGTTTGCTACTCAGTCCTTTCTTCATCCCTCATGCTGCCTGTGGTTTCTCCTAAAAATTCCTCCTCATAATAGGGATTCAATCTTTGCCTCTTATCTCCTAGTTGTTCAGCTGGTCCGCTGGTCCACTAATAGGGGTTCCCTCTTCTCTATCTCTCTTTTTGCTCTTTTCCTCATTTTGAGGAGTCTGTAGTACATGGACTTTCGGTGCCTTGGTTTGAGCTGGGGGAACTTGACCTTGACCCTGTTCTTTTGATGTGGCAGGCTGATCCGCCATTGTTTGTTGCTCTGAATCTATTATCTGCTTGCCTTTAACTGACCGTGTGCTGGCCTTTTATGATCGTTGCTGTGAAGTCCCAACAAAAGATGTGTCACCTCTTAAGTGTTGTGGTAGCTGGAAGGATACCTGTCCAAAAGAGTCCATGTCAAGCGTTTTTTCAAGCTCTTTCATAGCCATTTCCCATTTTTCTTCTTCAGTAATTCCCTCAACTAATGTGCCCTCTAACCATTCTTTTTTATTAGCATATTGCTGGATTTCAGGGATTTTGCAATGAACATATGTTGGCAGCGTATTCTTCACCTTCCTATAACTTATGAAATGATTGGGGTCATATGGTGCCCAATAAAAACTCTGTTTCAGCTTAAGTTGGTGCCCTAAAATATTGTCAACCTCTTGCCAGGCTTCCCTTTTATTAAAGATGAAAGGACCCAATTGATTTCTTATTTTGAGTTGTGCTTTTTTCTTAGCATCACAAAAATGGATTACGTCTGCCTGGATAAATTGCCTGAAGTATTCCAGTGCAAATAGTCTCATTGGCACATATTTTGGAAATTTGTAGGGGCACAGTTCACAGCCATATATTCGGATTTCAGTGTGATTCTGGTAAAAGTACCAGCCACCTATGCTGTAGCTCTTGGAGAGTTGTAGAATTTTTTGCATCCACTGAGGAAATCCAAGAAGGGATTCGTGGAAGGATCAAAAGGTGAGGCACTGGCCTCACAGTTCAAGTTGGATTTCACACTATTCACATGTATGGTCTCATCCATGGTGGGAAGTGGTTGGTTTCTTGACAATGGAGCTTCTTTCCACATGACGGGCGACAAGAGTTTGTTCAGTAATTTGGAGGAGAAAGATCTCCAGATACTCATAGCGATGGGTAATGATGAAAAGTATAGTGTCTCAGGTGTAGGCATGGTTATTTTTTAGAGGGAGCATGGAGCTCGCCTTGCCTTGACTGATGTCAAGTATGTACCATGACTAAAGAGAAACTTGGTGTTGATTGTGATGCTGGAAGGCAGAGGTTATGATGTAGTATTTAGTAAGGGAAAGGTTTTCCTTAGACACATCATCACTAGACAGGGGAAGCAAATCGGTTCACGGGTTAAGAAATTGTATGCTCTTGAGGTTCAATATGCATGCAAAGCCTTGAGGAGCAAGGCAATTGATGGAGACTTGGTGGTTGAGAGGAAGAGTACATTACCTCTCAACATGCAGCGCCAGAAGAAGTCTCAACCGATTGTGGAGGAGCCACAATTGGTGAAGCACCTTCAGGAGGTTGTGGAGCAGCCACAACTAGAGAAGCTAAGAGGAGATCGAGTAGAGACATCTACTCATGCAGAGACCTCCAGTAGGGGGAAACTTCGAGCCAGGTGGGCAGAGGGATCACATGCAGCCATACCTCCAGGTAGGAGGTGGGGCGATGTGGAGTGATCATCCCAAGGAGGAGGGGTAGGATCCTTGAGGTACCCAACCTCTTTGATTCTACTTTTCTATAGGAGCCTCGATGAGGAGTAGCAGGACTGACTGATTGGGTAGAGATAGATGCGGATGGAGCTGCAGAGAGAGCTACAGTGCAAGAGTCCTAGGACTGTGTAGAGCTAGTAGGCTGCAACAATGCGAGAGGCACAGGGGTGTTGCACTAGTGCAGGATGGCACAAAGAGGTGTGCAATGGTGTGAGATGCACGGGGTGTTGCAGAAGCTCAGAGGTCAGGGAGGGAGCACTTGTCAGCAACATGTAGAGCTTCAACATCAAAGTATGGTTCTAGCCCAACAGAGAGGTCAGTGGGGAGTTTTTTTTGTTACGAGAGTTGTTGGAGCAACCACACTTGGCAGAAGTGTTGCATGCAGAACATTCCAGAGGTATAGGATCGAGTTCGAGTTGAATGCCTTTCTTGTTGAGAGGGAGTGTTGAAAATAGCAACAAAAAATTTTAAAAATAGAAGTGCTAAAAATAGCACTACTATAAATAGCAGTTTGGGTACCAGTGCTGGATTAAGCAACATGGAATGAAAAATCGAAGTGCTAAAAATAACATTGATATTTTTAGCAGTTCGGAATGGATTCCAATTTTATTCAGTCCCTAGACTAAAATAGGAAGTAAAATTCGAATTTGAACTTAACAACTGTTTGAAAATAAATCAATTAACTCTCCATGAGTTAATTAGTTGTGAAAAATCAAACATGAAGTCTATGTGAATATATGCAACAGTTTCTCTATTAATTGAGGAATTTATCCATCATTTAAAGAGATAAGGATGAGTTCTAATTTGAGTTGTATTTATTTGGCTCAGTTAACTGAGTCAAGTCCAGTTAGATTGATTTAAACAGTTTGTTTAAATTAATGTGAGTTCAGTTAGTTAGTGTTTGCATGTATGTAACTACTGCACTTCAAATAACTGAATATTTTCTCATAAATAACTCATGCATGTCAGTTCAGATAGAGACCTAGTTGAGATCAGAGGAGGGACAATGTACTATCAGTTGGATGGATTTGTCCTATAAAGGAAACTCATCCAAGCAGAAGAATTTATCTCCTTCAAGTTTGTGCAATGATTTCAAAGGTCAAAGTAGTGTGTGAGGGATTATTACACACCGGTGGAAGCTTGAGGACCGAGGAGAAACTGCACAAGGAAATAGGAGGCTTGAAGGGAAAAGGAGAAGGTTTGTGAGAAGCCTTTGACTGTCTATGAGTAGCAGAGGGATTGTACTAAGAGCTGGATAGCTTTTGAGCTAAGGCTTTGTGTAATCTGGAAATTATTTCCACTTGTATGATAATACAGAGATTGGGGTTTTAGGCAGAGGCTTTCCCCGGGTTATTTCTTCTGTGTTATGTGTGATTGATTCCTTCTTATCAATTATATGTGTTCTTATTGATGTTGCTTATGCTCGATTAAGCTTCCACTAAATTGGTTGTAGAAGTAGATAAAGTATTTTGCTTTAGCCTATTGCATTATCAACTGATCTACATGTGAGAATTTCTACACACAGAGGCCAAGAGGGCTGATGCTGAGCTTCAAATTGTGCTGGAGAGGGTTTCGTGGGCTAGGCTTTCCAAATATCTGCTTCTGGATAGAGAGGTATTACTGCCGGATTATTTTCTCTGTCAGGTGAGCCAGTTTAGCACCAAGTTGTACTCTGATATATTGCATAATAAAATAACCCTCAGAATTTTTGCACTAGTTTTCCCAAGTTGGGTTTTTCCGGGGATGAGTTGTCCAAAAATAACGGTGTCAATTGTGTGTTTGCTATTTCTTTCAGTTGTTGATTTGTAGATGGTTGAGACTGTATTGTGTTTATTTCAATATTTATATGGTTAAATAACTTGTTTGTAATTAAAAAGTAGGTGAAATAAAACAGAGAATAGAGATAAAATTTCTAACTATTAATACTTGAAAATTTCAACATGGTATCATAGCATGGTTGCAAATCATAGGAGAGTTGAAAGAACTAGTCGAATCACAGCATTTGCAATAGAAACAGTTGTCCCGAGTGATAGAAGTTGTTCCTAGCAGAAAGTAGCAGAGAAGGGTTGACACAGAGGGACTGTGTCATCAATTCGGGCCAGAGAAAGGCCAACGCAGAGGCTGAGGAGGGCAAAAGGGGCTCATAAAGAGCCACGCAAAGACCAGGAGGGTTGACATCGTTGGCTAAGGGATCATTTCAGCCAGTGCCAAGATTGCGCAGATCCCGGAGGCTCAATCCTTCAGTTGTTGGGGCATAGGAAGTTGTGGGCAGATTGCGGGGAGTGAAGTTGGTGGGGTGTTGTTGCTACCGAGATAGAACAGTACCTAACAGGCCAAAACCAAGGTATAGGGAATCACTACCTAAGCAGATTTCTAGTCAAGGAATCCATATCAGTGTTGCAGGAGCATAGGAGATCATAGAGGTGCGATTCGTCGATTGGCGGGAGGATTTCTAGGAGGGAAATCGAGACTCAGAAGAAGTCTAGTAGAGAACTTCCAATTGGGAAGTAGAGACTTGGAGGAGTCAAAAGGAAGAGCAGAGAGATGGCCATGAATGGACTGAGGGATCAGGATAGGTTGGATGGGGCGTCCAACTTTGTGGTCTGGAAGGCCAGGGTCCTATCCATTCTAGATAGACATCATATCAAGGCCTTCGCCTTGAGAACAATGGTTATCCCAGTTGACAATGAAAAGTATGAGGAAGCAATGGCTAAGGTAAAATGTATAATCCTTGGTGGGGTCAAGGATCATGTGGTCCAGCATATTTCTGAGAAGGAAACTACAAAGGAAATGTGGGACACCTTGAAGATGTTGTACCAGCATACTTCCGTGCAAAGGAAGATGTTACTTGAGAATTAGTTGCAGTCATACTAGATGCAGTACGGGGAGCATATAGATCACTTCCTCGGTAGAATGAAGGAGATCCGAGACCAACTGACTTCCATAGGGGCCATGCCAGATCAGGAGTTGATGGTAAGGACCGCTCTAAGGGCAGTCTCCAAGGAGTGGGAGACATTCATCTAGAGCCTTCTGGGCAAGGTGAATCTTCCAGATTGGGAAGAATTGTGGGCAAATATTCGTCAAGACGAGATCATATGGTTGTCCAAGACGGGAAGTAGCAGCAAAGGAGTCTGGATTAAGAAGGAAGAGGAAGAGGATGCAACTTTGGCATCTGTGGGGAAGCAGGAGAAGAGGAAGAAAAACGACCTCACCAAGATAAAGTGCTTCAATTGTGGGGAACTAGGTCATTATGTGAACCAATGTTTGAGGAAGAAGAATAAAGGAGAGGCTTTTGACTCCACGACTGCACTAGCGAAGGCGGAAAAGGAGGTAGAGGAGGATGACGATTATGCCATGAGTGCTCATGTACCTCTAGAGAAGAGGTGGGGAGACATCGAGCTGTAGTCAGGCGATCCTTGAGGTATCCAAACTCTTGGATTATACCCAGCTACGAGAGCCCTGAAGTGAAAGTAGCAGGATGGCGGATGTCGGCAGAAATAGATGTGGATGAAATGGCAGAGAGTGTTATAGTGCAGTAGTCTCGGGCAGCGCAGAGGGGTAGTAGTGCAAGAGTCACAGAGGAGGTTGCAATAGTGTAGGATGGCATAGAGAGGCTTGCAACAGTGCGAGAGGTAGGGAGTTGTTGTAGTAGTGCAAAGGCAGTAGAGGGAGCACGAGATAGTGGCAAAGAGAGATTCAGCATCGAGAGTGTTTCTAGCCTGACAGGGATGTCAATAGTTGGGTTGATCAGTTACTTACTTCTTAGTAACTAAGTTGCAGTGCAGTAGCAGTTAGCAGTAGCACGATCTAACATGACGAGAGGGGGTTGTAGTGTTGGGAGAAAGGACCAGCAGTAGCACAGATGAAGAGGGAGTTGTCGTATGGATGCAGAAATGGTAGTGGCAAGGCCATGGGTAGTAGTACAGGATGCATTAGTGCAGAGGATCTTGGGTGGGCAAGCTTAGCATCAGTACAGGTACCGATATCATATAATCAGAGTGATGCTCAGTTTGGAGTATTACTAGAGCACAGTCCTCGCTAATAGGAAGTGTTGATTTGGGGTATCATCGAATGTTCTCTAGCCATGAAAATTAGTGGATAGGCATGAGATCTCCAAGACCCAAAAATGGTTTAGGCAAATTCTACATAGTTAAGGAGATATTAAAATAATTAATATTTTTAATGGAGTTCCTAAGTCTAAACTTAGGAAAAATAAAATATTAATGGGTATTAATATAAAATTGGGTTAGAAGGTTCTAAATGACATGAATCAAGCCAAATCTAATCTTAGCCATTGATTAGAGATGTAATCTCGACCATTGAAGGACCAATAGGAAAAGTATAAGAGGAGGCTTGAGGGTCAGTTGGAGATGATGCAAGAGTGCTCAGTCATTCGATTTTCTAGAGCGAGGTTTGCTAAGAGAAATTGAATCAATGATTAGTTGCAGTGAGGAGCAGTGAGTACGAGACAAAGAGGCAGAGATAGTGCCGAGAGACTAGCGCAGAAGCAAAGAGAGGCAGACGTTGAGCCAGAGGGAGCCACGCAGAGGCAAAAGAGACTATGTAGAGGCCAGAAGGGCCTGTATCATCCATGTAGAGGCTGCAGAAGTGACGCAAAGGGCCGTAGAGGTTGCACAAAACCTCAAAGGGCTGACACAGTGAGTTTTGGGTTCATGCTGAGCTTCAAATTGTGCTAGAGAGGGTTTCGTGGGGCACACGTTCCGAATATCTACATCCGAACAGAGAGGTATTACTGCCAGATTATTTTCTCTGTCAGGTGAGCTAGTTTGGCACTTGATTGTACTCTGATAAACTGCATAATAAAATAACCCTCATAATTGCTGCAACGATTTTCCCAAGTTGGGTTTTTTCGGGGACGAGTTGTCCAAAAATAGTGGTGTCACTTGTGTGTTTTCTATTTCTTTCAACTTTTGATTTGTAGATGGTTGAGACTGTATTGTGTTTATTTCAGTATTTATATGGTTAAATAATGTGTTCGTAATTAACAAGCAAGCGAAATAATCCAAAGAATATAGATAAAATTTCTAATGGGTAATACTTCGAAATTTCAACATTTTCTTTCTCGTCGTCTCAAATTTATGGGATTTTAGGCTCACATAAATCTCATTATCAGTAAAAAGTGACTTTTTGATTGTCAATGGCTTAATACCAATCAAATCATCCCTGGGAAAAAATTCTAATTCCAAATCCTCAAACACCAAATCTTTCAAATGGGCCGAAGGTTCCCCAAATTTGATAAGAGAATCGAAATATTCATATTTTGAACTAAGGACTCTAATCTCCCATTCCTTATCCATCCCAGCATTAGAACGAGAAACCCTGGAAAATTGTGGCTCGACCACCTCCTTATGGAGTAGGAAATCAGATAAACTTGAGCTATTTCTTCCCTTCATGTCATGCAACCTAGCTTAATTGTGAGATAACTCCTTTAGGGAAATCATTGCATCAGAAGGATTGGGCATGTCAATAGAAGCAGAGGAATTGATTCCATCAACATGAGCATTGATGGGATAATTATTACTCGGGTTGAATGAAAAGTCAGTCTTTGAAGCTCAAAAGTCTTCCAAATGCAAGCCATCTGCATGGTCCACATGACGAGGCCCACGATGAACACCCCTCTAATGTCGCCCCTTGAACCGATCTGGGTAATTGGCAAAGAGGTGTCTAGTCGCATGGCAACACACACACCAAAATGGAACAACCCAATAATCCAAGAACTGCTAGAAGGAATATGGTCCCCAATAGAGATCAATCTCAACTAGCTTAACCACCAAAAATTCCATTTCAACAAGCACCCATGAAATCCTTTTATCAAGGCACCCCTAGCTTCCTTCCTCCAAAAATTAAAATTTCTCGATTTTCTTAGCTATGGCCATGATGGCCTCCTATGGCCACAGCTCCAACGGAAGACCTAACATCTTGACCCAGAGAATGTTACATCTGGGTAGGTCCCTCAAAGAATTGAACCCTGCATTCCAACTTTGTATCACCAACAAACCCTTATCTTTTACCCATGGATGAACAATTATTTTAGCCACATCCTTCAAGCTTAAGAAATGAAAGGTGAACCAACCATTGAATAAAACACTAACCTTAGGTTTATACGAAAGGATAGGAGTCTAGCATTCACCTATCCAAGATTTCATCCTCTCCCCTGTCATTTGGATGTATGACCATCTACCAAACAATGTCTTCTTCTTTAAACCCTTCACCCTCTCCCAAAATACATCCTCCCCCAAAACCAACTTATGCCTATGTTTGGATGCCTTGATGGATTTATGTCTCTATCTCCAACAAGACTGGCCTTTCTCAATATAAACCCCCCTCCCCCAACTGAAGAGAGACATGGCAGCCTTAAACCACCTGTTGATTATAGACATCTCCCACCTTTTCCCAAGGCAGATACAGAAGCATGTCACTACTTAGTCTAGCGCTTTCCTCCATTTGAACCGCCACCTCAATGAATGCTTCTACTTCAAGGGAAAACTCTTGCACTAATGACTTTTTCAACCCCATCATCCAGTACCAAAGTGAACTGATTCCACATCCAGTACGCTGAAAATTCAAAGACACCACATGGTTGCTGATATGGAAAAGTCAAGACCACCCCAAATCCAACGTGGAAAGGCTTCCCGGGACACCACCTTGAAAGAGGGGAAAAAAGACTAATCATGAAGAGGGAATAAAGTCCAACTAGAATATTTCCCTCCAAAATATGAAGAATATATTAATTGAGATAGGAATTCTGGGAGATTCTGTGTTAACACCACCCCCGCGAAGGAAAACTTCCAATTAATACCTAAAAATTAGAAAATCCCACCAACCGATTGCCAGATACAATAGATAGGTCCAGATTTTGATCAAAGTGAGGATAACCACAAGTTGAAACTCCAAATAATGTCACCTTACAAGCACATAGACCCCTAGCCTAGAAATTAGTTGATTAATCAAATAAAACCTAGTGGAGAACTCTACATATCCAACACTACAATGGAGTTTGATCCCACTGTCAATGTCTTAACAATCCAGAAACAACAACGTCAGATGGTACAATGCCAAAAGAAGGCATGCCTGGTCATACTATGCTGCCACGAGCATCCCAACAAACAATAATAAAGTAGGGGAGGGACGCCATTACCTATGCGCCCTCCCCTCCACCTCAGCTACACCCACGTGGATGGCACTCCGGCATGTACGGCACCTACCTGACGTGGAATGCCACATGTTGTGGTGGGTGTCAGCCCTTCAAAACCCTAATTTCGACCTTTCGCCTAGTTGTTTCCACCTGTTTGCTGCGATGTGTGCTCTGCTCCGTGTTTTTCTATTCAGGTCTAGTATTTGGGCGAAGCCCTCCATCGACGATGGCGTGGGACGGCTCCATTACCTGTGCGCCTTATCTTCCATTATTGAGCTGCTAACTAGGTTGGTTTGCTTGCACACGTCCATTAATGGAACATGGTTTTTGTTGTTCTTGTTTCATCTGCCTACAATTGGTGTTCATTCTAGATCGCCCGAGGTTTACAAATACCTTGGTGGTTGTTTAATTTGTGCAACATGTTGTTTGAGGAGGAGCCAATACCAATTTCATCCAGTTCGAGGTCAAAGGTAAATTTACAGGTAATTTTCAGGTTTTGTTTTTGTTTTTGTTTGGAAATGTCTGTGAATATTTATGCATTGGCTAATTTCCAACTTGTTGTAAGTCTGGCGAGCTCTGGACATGGCTTCTACGTCTATCCAGTAGGAAAAATCCTACCAACCATTGCCACTATGTTTTTCAACACCTCACCTTTTGTGTTTTTCAACACCTCACCTTCCTATTGGAATTTTTGTTATTTTTGCTCTTGGAGTTTGAGGATTTCAAAGGGTTTTGCAGGTTAGGGGTTTTGAGGGTTTAGGGTTTTGAAGCATTTGTTTGCCATCTGCATCTTAGAAATCAATGAAAGTATGAACTTTGTGCTCTCTGACTTTCGTTCTGTCAATTTATTTCAGGAATTTCCTCTTTCATTTTCAGATTTGTATCAACTGGTAATTGTTAATTTACTAGTAGCTTGTCTGAGTACATTTGTTATTGATAGGAGCAATGTGGGTGAAATTTGAACTTGGAATGTGTCTTGTCAGCATTATGTCATCTATCCTAGCTTCATTGACACTATGATTTTTGTGTTGTTTGGCTCATGATAGAACCATTTAAGAAACTATTTGGCTCATTATCTTGCAAGGCTGCCCATTTTTGCATTTTGTTGCTTGAGCTTGAAAATATTAGTATTTTTTCGTTGTAAGTGACCAGGACTAGTGTATTATTATATTCTACATTCCCTTCCACATACTCTTAAGGTCTCTGCAATTCATCAATCATAATGTTTTGTTGCTATACATTGAAAACTTTTACAAGGGTTGTTTCCAGCAGTTGCACTGGAGTAAAATGGGAGAAACAACTATTGGTTATTTTTGGAGTAGGTATTAGATTAGAGGAACACAGATACATCATATAGTAGTCGAAGGAAAAAAAATGAAGTAAAGCATGAAATGTATGCACGAACATGCATTCTCCTCCTTTGTTTGGGCAAAAATGAAAAAGTTCAACTAGCAGTATTCTACAGTACCTCTTTCCTATGCTATCTATTAAGAAGGTTGTATATGTGAAATAAATGGTCATCTTGGAATTATTTTGGGAACTATAAAATCCCTTTCTATACATCGCAAGCTCCAAGATTATACAATGGAAAATAAAAAGACAAACTTCATGCCTGGACATAATTTTGGAAATTATAGGATCACTTAGTTGTTGCATCTAAGATGTTGGAAATTGTAGGATCAATTAATTGCATTTGAGATGTTTTTTAACCAGCCCAAATTATATTTCTTCCACAACAATAGATAGGAAGGTCAGGACTTGATCCTTGTTTAGATTTTTAACTAGGAAAAACTATATTTCTTCCATTGTAATAAATAGTTTTTCAGTGTTATTAATCAATTTTTTATAAACATTTGTGATTAGGTACTATCGCACATCACTAGATGAATATTACTTGCTTGATCTTGGAATTTTAAATTTCATCATGTTATGGAAACCATGGTTGCATGCTATGAGTTTCTTATAGCTAAATCTTAACTATGAATATTGAGTGAGGGGAGGTGTTTGACTATCAATCCACACTTGAACATGGGATAGGCCTAATCAAGAAGCCATGTATCTCAATAGGAGAGCAGTCCAATAACGAAAGGCAGGCTAGGACTTGATCCTTATTTGGTTTTTTAACCAGCCCAAATTATATTTCTTCCACTGCAATAGATAGGCAGGTCAGGACTTGATCCTTGTCTATATTTTTAACCAGGACAATCTATATTTCTTCCACTGTAATAAGTAGTCTTTTAGTGTTATTAATCAATTTTTTATAAACATTTGTGATTAGGTAATATTGCACATCACTAGATGAATATTACTTGCTTGATCTTGGAATTTTAAATTTCATCTTGTTATGGAAACCATGGTTGCATGCTATGAGTTTATTATAGCTAAATCTTAACTATGAATATTGAGTGAGGGGAGGTGTTTGACTGTCAATCCACACTTGAACACAGGCCTGATCAGGAAGCCATGTATCTCAATAGGAGAGCAGTCCAATAACAAAAGGCAGGTTAGGACTTGATCCTTGTTTGGTTTTTTAACCAGCCCAAATTATATTTCTTCCACTGTAATAGATAGGCAGGTTAGGACTTGATCCTTGTTTAGATTTTTAACCAGGACAAACTATATTTCTTCCACTGTAATAAATAGTCTTTCAGTGTTATTAATCAATTTTTTATAAGCATTTGTGATTAGGTACTATTGCACATCACTAGATGAATATTACTTGCTTCATCTTGGAATTTTAAATTTCATCATGTTATGGAAACGATGGTTGCATGCAATGAGTTTCTTATAGCTAAATCTTAACTATGAATATTGAGTGAGGGGAGGCATTTGATTATCAATCCACACCTGAACATGGCACAGGCCTGATCAAGAAACCATGTATCTTAATAGGAGAGCAATCTATTAACGAAAGGTAGGTTAGGACTTGATCCTTGTTTGGTTTTTTAACTAGCCCAAACTATATTTCTTCCACTGCAATAGATAGGCATGCCAGGACTTGATCCTTGTTTAGATTTTTAACCAGGATAAACTATATTTCTTCCACTGTAATAAATAGTCTTTCAGTGTTATTAATCAATTTTTTATAAACATTTGCGATTAGGTACTATTGCACATCACTAGATGAATATTACTTGCTTGATCTTGGAATTTTAAATTTAGTCATGTTATGGAAACCATGGTTGCATGCTATGAGTTTCTTATAGCTAAATCTTAACTATGAATATTGAGTGAGGGGAGGTGTTTGACTGTCAATCCACACCTGAACATGGCACAAGCTTGATCAAGAAGCCATATATCTCAATAGGAGAGCAGTCCAATAACAAAAGGCAGGTTAGGACTTGATCCTTGTTTGTTTTTTTAACCAGCCCAAATTATATTTCTTCCATTGCAATAGATAGGCAGGTCAGGACTTGATCCTTGTTTAGATTTTTAACCGAGACAAACTATATTTCTTCTACTGTAATAAATAGTTTTTCAGTGTTATTAATCAATTTTTTCTAAAAATTTGTGCTTAGCTCGCAAACAAAACTACTTTACAACCAACCAAGCTGTTGTTGGCTTTTCAATGTAGTGAATGCATAGAACCATAATGTTGTTAGCAATTCAAAGAAATAAAACAACCTAGGTTGTAAGTCAAAATGTTTCTGTGACAAGAAAACGATACAATCCATCCAAAATCCACATCATAATGTGGTTACAACCAAAAACATATGACACCCCTATTCTTTATGGCCCTGAGAATCTTGTAAGATTTCTACATTATAATAGACTATAGATGTTCCTTCTAAAATGGATTTTGGCTACAATATCTCACACATTATGAAATAAAACAACCTAGGTTGTAAGCCAAAATGTTTTTGCGACAAGAAAAAGATATAATCCATCCAAAATCCACATCATAATGTGGTTACAACCAAAAAAATATCACACCCCTATTCTTTATGGCCCTAAGAATCTTGAGTGCCAAAACTCCCCGAGTTGCCTTCTTGAGCTAGGTAGGTTGGCCTACCTAAAAAGGGTTGATTAGGATATGGTTGATCGTTGCCATATGATTGAGTCCAATTTGTAGCTTCCAACCATGGAAGTATTGAGTACCCATACCTCACATTTGCACTACTGACCCTTGCATTAAGTGGAGGTGTGTAATGAGCATACATAGAATTGACACCAACTCTGGTAGGAATAAGGCAAGTGGGTAAACCCTCAGTTTGATAGTGAGGCACTTGAATGTTTATGAGATCTTGGAATAATGGTGTATTATCTACAATGGAGTCCAATGAGTTTGAAATAATCCTAGTTTCATCAGCTATGCTTGTATTATTGTCAACCATATTGATCATCCCTTGTTCCTTTTCAAGAATTTGTTGTTCCTTTCTTGATTACTTTTCCTGTCTTGCCATTTGTTTTTGTTGGTTCTTAACTTGCCTTGCTTTATCTCTTTCAATCCTTTCATCTACTCGACGTTGCACTACAACAATCCTTGCTTCCTTCTTCTCCTTGACTAGATCCTTCGTTTTCTGTTTTAATTCTTGCATTTCAAATTTCTTTTTTTTCAGACTCAATTAATAGGTTTATATAGTCCTCTAAGGCAAGTAACTGTGAGCTTCGGCCCAAACGAAGGCTACTCGGTGCACCTTGCTTTTTTTTCATTGATACTCTCTCTACTGGTAGCTTTAGGAACTAGCCAAGTATCTTCTCCACCCCTCCCACATGCATGTCATTGCTTGGTACTTCCCTTTCAATATCTGATGGAATTGATTGAACTATATCATTATCTTCATTTGATGCCTCATCTTCTTCCATTGATCTATTTTCCACAAAAAAATGAACAATTTCATTGTTCAATTCTGTTGGTTGTGAGGGCATGTTCATGCTTTGTTCATTGGTTGCTGAGACACTATGTGCATTCATATTAATCATTGCTTTTGCTAGCCATGAAGGTGGGGTTACTTGGATTGGCAATGTCAATTGGTCATTGTCAACTGCATGTTCGACAATCTCATTAACAATATCAACAATAGGAGTTTCATGTTCTTGAGTTGGTGGAAAAATCTCCATGTTACTGCGAATTTGTTCATGGTTATATTATGTTTCACATACAGTTTCATCATCTTCATCATATAAGTGCCCTTGAGAGAGGGAAATCATATTACCAGCTGCAACAACATCATCTTGGTCATCTACTTCTTGCACTTCAACACCTGTTTGGGCATTCCCTTCTTCCTGACCATCCACATGAAACACTTGGCTGCAACCAGTATCATGAATAAGAGCATCATAGTTCAATTACCATATTCCTGTCCGCCTAAAGCTAACCTTGATATTTGATGGTGTCAAAGCCCTTTTAAAAGCTTTACTTGCAAGCTCTACTAGCTTGAACGTTTTCACGTCAACCCTTGGATTCTTTGCCATCCATGCAGCACGCTCCAACTGGAAATAGTTCTTGAAAGGGCCAAACACACTAACATCAAGCGGTTGTAGTCTGTGAGTGGTATGAACAGGCAATATCAACAGGTTGATGCCTAAATTGTTTGCTTCCTCAATTGTTTATACAGCCATGTGGCTCCCATGGCAATCTAATATCAATAGGTGTCTGTTATTAGGCGAGACGCCACCTGGTACCGATGCAACAAAGTGAAAAAGCGAACTTAAAAACAGTTCTTTAGTCATCCATGCATGGGGATGTGTAGCCATGCATGCACCTGGTTCACAGTTTTGTATATAGTTTTTCAGTTGATTTTTACCTTTGAATAGATAAAATCCTGGGATTGAAGTACCAATTGCATTGACACAACATAAAATAGTTATCCACTCCCAACTCTTAGGCAAAATCTTTGGCACATTTCAACTCCCTCTCTTGGCAATTACCTACATGCCAGAGTTCCTCCCTACCTGTAAACCTATTTCATCATAGTTCCATATATGGTCCGCTCCATAAGAATGTTTATCATAAGCACTAGAAAGTGTGTCATAGAACTTTTGCACAACTACAGGGCGCAAATTTAATGCTCTGTCTCTGTCAAGGCCCTTAGCAGTACGCAATACAAGTTCTGGATGCCTTTTTTAAAACCTAAACCACCATGATTTACCAGGAAACCCATCTTTGAATGGGTTTGGCCTCCCTTGACAGATTTGAGCAACTGTGGATTTGAGTTGTATCAACTCTAGCCCATGTCCCAGTTGGGCCATCTCTTTACACCACTCAACCACCTCGGCCTCCTCCTCTTCAGTCATAATTGTAAGAGGCCCTCTACAATTTGTATGAGTCAGTCCATTTATCCAATAATGTATTGATGAGGGAGGAATACCATGTTTTTTTGCAGATGCCCGAACTGAGTATCCATTAAACTCTATGTCATCAATTGCAACTAACATTTCTTCTTTTGTCCATCCTCTTATAGCACTGATATGTTTAGTTGAACTTGCCCCTTAGAATGTTGTTGATGGTGGTTTTGTGGCTGATGATGTGTTAACATCAGCTTCAGTCGCATGATCATCCTCAACAATGTTCCTTGGGGCATTGTTGACATTGACATCAGCTGTCCTGTCCTCATCAGACGATGTACATCGCAGCTGCGCACCCCTTGTCATTCTCTTACCACTTCTCCTTGTACGAGCAACATAACTACCTTTTGCCATAGATGCAACAACCTGTAAAATTATTGCATGCATTTAGATAAGAATATTTGTAAATTATGCTTTCATACAAGGCAAAAATACTTTTGCTTTATTATAGGAAATTATCAACATGTATGTTAGTATCATTGAAAAATCAAATATATAGAATCATTTTGTTGTATGTCTTCAAAATTATCAGTTATTGTTGTTTTGATGACTTGTCTTTACACTTAAAATACCATGCCTGTATTGATTGGTTTTGTTATGTATTTCCCAACAGAGCTCTTGTACGGTTTGACTACTTAAAATATTGTTTTGTTGTTTTGTTGTTTTATGTAAGGATGCACTTCTCTAGAAATGGATCTCTGGCTATCAAGGAGTTATCATTGGCCAAACCAAGCATGGTATTTAATTTGACTAAGGCTCCAATTTGAGACCCCCTGAAGAACTCTTGATCACAACTTTGCCACCAACAAATTTTTTCCTCATGTCACTTACAGTTGAAGTTTCTAATCATGTAAACATTCATTTCAACTACAACTCTTATTTGCATCTTGTCTACATATATAAGAAAGGCCATGCCTTTTTCTTAAATCAAGAAAGCATATTATCAATTTGTAAAGTTTTGAGTAATTATTGACCTCATATATCAAATTATATAAAGTGAATAGGAGTAATGAGGGTGCAGCTTGCCACACTTGCAATAGTTTGAGGCTAGTTGTGCCTTCTTTTTGGTCCTTCATTCTGATAGGTTTCCCCTTGTGTACAACAACCTTCCAATAGGGCCCTTCCACTGCTTCTTGTTCATTTGTTTATGTTATTTTCTTCCTTTTACATTGTTTTGTTTACTTTATGATCATATTTCAAGAATGATCTAAACCCCCTTTTCCTTTTCTCCTTTCAACTTTTTCTTCACTTTATTTTGCAGGTCTCGTTTATGCTACCATTAGTCTTGATGATGTTTATTGGTGGCCTCATACAAGGTTTTCAGTTCCAACACCGAAAGTTGTATTGTGATAGTTGACCACTAATTAAGCAACTCATCTGAAGCTTCTGATCTATATTATTGCCAACACAAGGACAATAAATCTATGCTTATCCTTCAATTGAGCCATAGTTTTTATTTCTTATTATAAATTTTCATTAAGCTTTTGTTAAAAATGATTCTCAGAAAGAAATTGCCTTGTGAAATTATGGTTAAACAAATTTCAATTGAGTCGATCATCATGTTCCTACATATTTTTGCATGATGTCTTATGATAAGTTGTTATTTTAGCCTTCATGTCACTAGAGAAATGTCCAAGAAACCAAACTTATGCTGCAATACCTAAGGTGCTACCATTATTGTGTTAAGTGAATGGAGGCTAAGGCTCCTTCACTATGTCCAGTCCTTTTAATTGATAAGACGTATAAAATTTTGTTGTCGTGGCAACTTGTGCCCATGGTTTACTTCTATTACGAAGATAATAGGTTACTGCTTCAGAAATAAAACAATATAAGATGATAGTTTATTGCTTCAGAAATAAAGCGATATAAGATTTGTAGAAATAATTTTACAACGTGACTTTCTTGTCGGGCACACCAAGAAAATAAAATCAATACTTTCCTTACACTAAATCGAAATTAAATTACGTCTATAAGTCTGAACATAGAAACAGGTGAATTGTGAAATAGAACTGTAGGCTATGTGTTGATTTTCATGAAATTGAAACTTAAGGTGCTACCATTATTGTGTTAAGTGAATGGAGGCTAAGGCTCCTTCAATATGTCCAGTCCTTTTAACTGATAAGATGTATAAAATTTCGTTGTCGTGGAAACTTGTGACCATGCTTTACTTCTATTACGAAGACAAAAGTTTACTGCTTCAGAAATAAAATGGTATAAGATGATAGTTTATTGCTTCAGAAATAAAGCGGTATAAGATTTGTAGAAATATTTTTAAAACAACAACTTTTCTTGTCGGGCACATCAAGCAAATAAAATCAATACTTTCCTTAAACTAAATTGAAATTAAATTACGTCTATAAGTCTGAACATAGAAATAGGTGAATTGTGAAATAGAACTGTAGGTTGTGTGTTGATTTTCATGAAACTGAATCTGTAAGAACTGTGATAAATGAAAATAGAACTGTAAGAAAAATGTGTTGTAATTGATATAACTAACCTGGATATACTGGCAACTATTTTGTGATGTTTTGTCTTCAAGGTTGCTGAATAGTTTGAAAGCATAACATGCAACTTCAACACTGGTTGAACTTCTTTTATAGTTTTTGGCACTTGAATTTAATTGGTGGTAAGGATGGACATGGATTGCAATGGCTTCATTTTGAATGTGTGGTCTAGATTTAATTTGATGTGATCTAATGGTTGGGAATTTGTTATTTGTTGATCCATGTGCTTTGATTTTTTTTAATGAGAAATAGAATGAGTTGGGTGTCATTTATTGAAGTTATTGGGTTGGGTGTCATTTATTAAACATAGGGGTTTAGTTGTTGAACAACAAGGCAATTATGGCTGACATACATTCACTTTTATTATGTGCAGGTATGGATATTTATTTGGGATACAAAGCTTCAGTTCTGATGAGTGGGGGTTGAAGTGGCTACTACTTTGTATTTATGGAATAGACCATTTTGGAAGCATTTATGGTTTTATCTGTTTTCTGTTAAAATTTCTTTTTTCCCACCTCGGTTTTCAGTTTCTCCTTATTTCTCCCATGTAGTTAAATGCCCTTTCCCATAACCATACATTCAACAAGCTGAAAAAAAATAAATTTGCTGAAAACACAAATTCTGGAAATTTTACAGAATGCTGGAAATTGCAGAAATAAAAATTAGCAGTAATAAACAGCCATTAAAACACATTAAAACACTGATATTTTTGGTCAATGTGACCCTAGAAAAACCCCCTACAACTCTTGGGGAAAACCAGTTTGAGAGCTCTTCTTTATTTCTGAAAAATGTCTTTTACAGTAAGAGAAATATTCAGCAAAAATCAGCAAGCAAACTTTTACAACTTATCTCAGCCTTGCTGAAAAACTGCCCTGCTGAAACTTCGTTGTTGTTACTCCGTTGCTGAGACTCTGCTGCTGATACTCCGTAGCTCACTGTCCAAAAATCTCCCTTGCTCTCTTGCTCTCCTTCTCTCAATCTGCTCATGAAAGAATTGAATCGAATGTGATATTTTCCTCCTTTTCCTCCCTTAATATAACTCCAAGTGACTTTTGGGTGATCCAAGTGACTTTGGGGTGATCCCTAAATCCAATGGCTGAAATAGATTTAGATCAATGGCTGAGATTAAATGCACATTTAAATCTCACTTTCTTTTTTTAATTCACCCACTTTAATAAAGACCCACTTAGTCATTTATTTCCAAAGTCACTTTTTCCTTTCTAATTTTTCATTGACTTTATAAAAGTCACTTTAAAATTAGATTTAGTAACTTTATCACTTAAAGTCACTTTTAAATTAGATTTAACTTTATAAAATTATAAAGTCACTTTAGGAGAAAAATTAAAATCTTTTGGACACTTTTCCCTAGGCCAAAGATCAAAGCCTAAGGGAACCACCTGTCCTCCGGTACCAAATTTCAACACTCCCTCTTACCGAGGAAGGTGTTCCTCACCACACCCATCTTGTCTCTGAAGTAAACATGCTTGCCCCGTGGTAAGGCTTTGGTAAGAATGTCTGCTACCTGCTCATCAGTGGAAATATACTCAAGCTTCACAGCTCCCTTCTGAACATAGTCTCTGATGAAATGATATCTGATCCCGATATGCTTTGACCTGTCATGAAATACTGGATTCTCCGTGAGTTTAATGCAACTCTGATTATCACAGTAAATCACTGAAGGTCTCAATGGCTGACCAAATAAGCCAAACAACATCTTGCGAAGCCAGATGGCCTCACAACTAGCTAGACTAGCTGCCATATACTCTGCTTCTGCTGAACTCAGTGCTACTGACTGCTGCTTCCGGCTGAACCATGACACTACTGCTGAACCCAACCCAAACCAGCACCCTGAAGTGCTCTTCCTATCAGAAGCACAACCTGCCCAATCAGAATCAGTGTATCCTACCAATCTCACTCCATCTCCCTGCCTGTAGTCCAGACCATAATCCACTGTCCCCTGCAAGTACCGCAAAATGTGTTTTGCAGCCACCAGTGAACCTTCCTAGGCTCACACATAAACTGACTCATCGTGTTGACTGCAAAACAAATATCTGGTCTAGTGTTGACCAAATACATCAAGGAACCAATCAGCTGCCTGTACAATGTGGGATCCACCAACTCGGAATCCG
Source organism: Pinus taeda (assembly GCA_000404065.3). NCBI lineage: Eukaryota > Viridiplantae > Streptophyta > Pinopsida > Pinales > Pinaceae > Pinus > Pinus taeda. Next base: position 29,299 of record APFE030656188.1, on the reverse strand, counting down.
AAGCATGAAGCTTCTTCCAGTTGTTAATCATCGGTGTCGACATGGGTCTAAAATC